>PVIU01022296.1:0-29672 GCA_004026605.1 Ondatra zibethicus
TATGAACATAGTTGAGCACATGTCCTTGTGGCACGATTGAGCATCTTTTGGATATATACCCAAAAGTGGTATTACTGGGTCTTGAGGAAGGTTGTTTCCTAATTTTCTGAGAAATCGCCACACTGACATCCAAAGGGGTTGTACCAGCTTGCATTCCCACCAGCAATGCAGAAGTGTTCCCTTTTCTCCACAGCCTCTCTAGCATAAGTTGTCATCAGTGTTTTTGATCTTGCTTCCTGGAGCTTTTTAAAATTAAATTTAGCAATTGCATTTACTTATCTATTAGTCTATGTGTGCAAACAGGTGTAGAGGTCAGAGAACAACTTTTGGAAAACAGTTCTCTCCTTCCAATATGTAGGATCTGAGATCAAACTCAGGACTTAGGTTGTCAGGCTTAGTAATAAGCTCCTTTATATACTGAGACACCTGTATACCCTCTCCTGTACTGAGACAGGAGCTAAGGAAGTCCCGGCTTTTCTGGAATTTACCATGTAGCAAGGATGACCTTGAACTTCTGATCCTGGCTTGTAATATTTTTTTCGAGACAGGGTTTCTCTGTAGCTTTTGAGCCTATCCTGGACCTTGCTCTGTAGACCAGGCTGTCCTTGAACTCACAGAGATCTGCCTGTCTCTGCTTCCCAAGTGCTGGGGTTAAAGGCGCGTGCCACCACCTCCTGGGTCTCATACATGTAGTATATAAAGCCCTGTAAATTGGATTAAAACCATTAAAAGCAAATAAACAAAAAATCCCAAACAACTAGAAAGGAGACCAAGAGGGGGTAGAAGTACTGAGGAAGTGGGGGGAAGGGCAAAAAGAGCCTTGTGAAGTGTGAAGTGAAAGCAGAAAGAAGACTGAGAGGCATTTACAGGAAAGGGTAGGAGGAAAGAGGGGGTGGGGAGATTGAAGACGCAGAAAATCTGCTAACACACACTTAGTTTGACAATGCTGTGATGAAACCTCTTGTGGGTATTCACCAGAGAAAACTACTCAGACATGGGTTTAAGCCAAAAAATAAGGTCTTTATTAGCTGGCTGGCAACTATGCTGGGTGTTCAGGATCTCAGTGCAGCTTTGAGCTTTTTCCAGGATGAGCTTTTAAACATGCACACGCACGTGCGCGCGCACACACACACACACACACACACACACACACACACACACACACACACACACACACCCCATATTCTGAGTTGATATACTTCAGTTAACAAGGACAGTTAGCCAGAAGCAGAACTACAGAAGCTAAAAAGCAAAAGCAAGGTTAGTGCATTTAGAAACTTTTCTAGAACTAAGGGCTCTGACAGATTAGGGTTTTGCTTTCATTTTGACTGGTGGAGCTATGTGCTCAGTTTTATGGAATGGCACTTTCATCGTGGAGTCAGTTGTGCTAAAGGTGTGGGGTCCTGTTACAAAACCTAGCCATTGGGATACACACACACACACACACACACACACACACACACACACTCACACACACACACACTCACACACACACACACTCACACATATCATTAATAATAACTCAAAAAAAATAGAAACAAGCAAGCCCCACCTGGTCTGAAAAGAACATCTAGAAAAGTGAGAAGTTAAAGGTTAGAGGATAATTTAGAGATTAGCCAGAGATACAGGAAGAGAGGAATAGAGAATTGTTATTCAGTGGGTATCATATTGTGTTTCCGTATGGGGTGATGGAAAAATTAACGAAAATGGTGATGACTCAATCATACCACAAATATAATTTTTTTGTTTTGTTTTTCGAGACAGGGTTTCTCTGTGTAGCCCTGGTGGTCCTGGAGCTCACTTTGTAGACCAGGCTGGCCTCAGACTCAGAGATCCCACCTGCCTCTGCCTCTAAGTGCTGGGATTAAAGGCTTGTGCCACCACTGCCTGCCTCCACAAATGTACTTTATGCTCCTATCATTTCTTGGTCCTTTGTCTAAGAGCAAGCATAATTTATGTTTTTTAATCATGCTTTGTAGACTAGTCTCACTGTCTTCCAGCCTCAGCCTCCTAAATATTGGGATTATGGCATAATATCATCACATCTGGCAAAGGTCACACAGCCAGGAGACATAGAAGTCAGACTGGATTACCGATTCGATACGGTCACTGATAGTAAAACTTTTCCAATGTTGATATCCCACGAGGATTAAGTGATGCTGAGACTGTGTGGGCCAGAGTGACACTGAGAGGTCAGAGGCTACTGACCACAGTTACACATTGTCAGGACGAAAACTTCCTCTGAATGGGTGAATGAGGTTATTTCTCTCCGAAGAACATCACTGAGTATCAGAGAAGACAGAACAGGCCTGGAGATAGAAGAACCTGTTCAGAGCCGGGCAGTGGTGGCGCACGCCTTTAATCCCAGCACTCGGGAGGCAGAGGCAGGCGGATCTCTGTGAGTTCGAGAGCAGCCTGGTCTACAAGAGCTAGTTCCAGGACAGGCTCCAAAGCTACAGAGAAACCCTGTCTCGAAAAACAAAAACAAAAAAAAAAACAAAAAAAAACAAAAACAAAAAAAAAAGTAAGAATCCGTTCAGACTAGCACTTCTGGTGTCTAGACAGAAGAATCCGTTCAGACTAGCACTTCTGGTGTCTGAACAGAAGAATCCATTCAGACTAGAACTTCTGGTGTCTGGACAGAAGAATCCGTTCAGACTAGCACGTCTGGTGTCTGGACAGAAGAGGCAACTACAAGAACTGCCTGAAAGTAGCAGCCTGAGCTCCAGACAGCAACCTGAAGCTAACTTTCCTCTGTGGCCTTCTCCTTGCTGATGAGATTGGTCAGTCTTGGACAGATCCAAGCTCCTTGCTTGTCTACAAAGTTGGTCTGTCTATATGTTGAGGACAGTCGCATGCAAGCCTTGCCACATGGTATCTCTCAGGCCTGGCCTCAGGGTGCTAGTCAAATCTTCAGGCTTTTTATATTACTGACCAGGTTAGGAATTTGATTGTGACCCCAAGGAGATGAGCTAAAGTCCTATCCTCCAGTATGTCCTCCTGTGTCTGTTTTCGGTTGCTAAGGGCACAGTACAAACTGAGTCAGTTATAAAGAAAACAAGTTTATTTTCAATTTGTAGTTCTGGTCCAAGGTCAAAGGACCTCACTCAGTATTAACTTTCTTGCTGGCAAAATACCACGGCAGGGCATTATGGGGCCAAAGATAGGCATATTTATTGATTCATTTTGTTTTGCGAGACAGGTTTTTATTCAATCCAGGCTGTTCTAAAACTCAGTAGATAGCCAAGGATGACCTTGAACTTCCTGCTTCTATTCTCCAAGTGCTGGAGATACAGGAGTATATGATACCTGGCTGAGACGAGAGATATGTGTACTTCCACTGGTCTTTCTTTTCTTCTTATGAATCCACCAGTATCACATAATAGATGCTTCACCCTAATGACCTCCTCTAACCCTAATCACCTCCGAAATGCCTCATCTTTATACATTGTGGTTGGACTAAGTCCCCGCCACTTAGCACCTTACAATGGGATGAAATGCCAAACTAATGCAACCTTCACTGGATGGTGGTGGCTTAAATGACACATTTGCAGTAAAGTCTGGACTTGGACATTTTGGTTGCCTACCAGAGCGGTAAACCGAATACATCTCTGGTAGTCCTCATTGTGTGTGTAGTTAAATACTTACTTGAACAGTTATCCCCATTTGCCCTGCTCAGTGTTGGTGCCAGTTCAAGTCCTGGCGTGACAGATTCACCAGCAGACCTACTCATGCGTAGTGTAGTCTCTAGGAGGATGCACTGCACGGGATGCGTGGATAAAGGATGTGCAACACTGGCATGGTGTCCATATCTGTAATCCCAACACTTGGGTGGTAGAGGCAGGAGGATCAGGAGCTCATCCTCAGCTACACAGTGAGATTGAAGACAGCCTGGGCTACAGGAGATCCTGGGCAGGATGTTTAAAGGCCCAGGCAGTGGAGCCACGTCCCTCAGCAACTTTTTCTCCCGCTGCAGATGACCTCTTGCTAATCAGTCCAAGTTAGCTTGTAGATCACGATGCATTCAGCAGGCGCTGCTGGCTTACCTGCTTCCTTGGTGTACTGGGTGTTTGTTTTTTGTTTTTCGAGATAGGGTGTCTCTGTGGCTTTGAAGCCTGTGCTGCAACTAGCTCTTGTAGACCAGGCTGGCCTCGAACTCACAGAGATCTGCCTGCCTCTGCCTCCCGAGTGCTGGGATTAAAGGTGTGCATCACAACCGCCAGGCCACTGGGTGGTTTTGTGTGTCAACTTGACACAAGCTAGAGTCATCAGAGGAAGGAGCTTCAGCTGAGGAAATGCCTTCCTGAGATCCAACTATAAGGCATTTTCTCATTTAGTGATCAATGGAGGAGGGACCAGTCCATGGTGGGTGGTGCCATCCCTGGGCTGCTGGTCCTGGAAAATGTGGTTAGGGAGTTCCCTGCAGTTTAAGGAACTTGTTTTAAAAACCCAGAGACTTTCCAGGAAGCCAAAATGTTCCTGGGAGGCAAGGGACATCTTTGAATGTCTGTCTTTTTCTGTGTCTGCTTGTGATGTGGGGTGGAGTTCAGGAGCGGACTTTCTTCCTGCCCGGGGGCGGCAGCAACCAGATTCTCCCTGTGCCAGGGAAACCACAGGAGCCACGGTCTTGGCATTTCCCATCTGCTTCTAAAACAAGGCACAGAGCCAACAGCTTCCTAGCAACTCACGGGCTTCAAGGTCTCACTCACTTGGGTAAAGTTAGTGTACCTCTCTTGAGTTCAGATCACCCTCATGTACAAGAAGGATCAAGAGCTGACCCAATGGCTAGCAGGGAAGAGGGGCTTGCTAAGCCTAAGGATGTGCTGGATCTCTGGTATGCACATGGTTAAAGGAGAGAACAAATAATTTATTTTAGTACCCCAACAATAAATAAATAGCTATAGTTGTAAAAACAAACAAAAAACAAGGAGAGAATTAGAGCCACGTGCCTGGGGGAGTCTGGGGGGGGGGAACTGAGCGAAACAGGATTCAGGATTTAGAGTTCAGATACCCGCACACTCTGCCATTCTGAGCTAAATTATAGGCGTGGTCCTTTCCCCAAACACCCCTCCTCTTCCAGGCTTCTTCCACCAAACTCTGCTCAGAGTGGTTTCAGGAAGTAGCATGTGCTGTTTACCCTATCCTCCCAACCTCTCCTGCCCCAGTCCTCCCCCCAGTATCCCAGGCATTCGCAGTAGAGGCTTTATGAGCATCTGGAAATCCTGTGGTGCCTGTCACCGTTGGTCCTTGTGTGGAGTCCTGCAAGGTGTGCCCTGGAGTGTGTTACATCCTGGGAGCTTGAAAGGAACCCAGAGTGCAGGGCTGTGGCTGCTGGTAAGTGGCTTTCTGAACACCCTATGTTTTGGGGTTTGGAAAGGGCAGTGGAGAGGATATTTCAAGCCTCATTCCCTCTACTCAGACTGGTTTATCAAGGCTGGCAGGGGTGGGGGTGGGGGTGCTTTGGCAGGAAATACACTTCTAACCCCAGAGTACCCAAAACTGTCACCTGATAAGGGGCCAGTGCTGTGGTTTTATTGAGGAAGCTGCAGTTGTTTTTAATGTCTCATTTTTAGTCTACACTTCAAGAGGCCACTTGCTGGTAGCTACTGTATGTCTCTTGCCTGCCTCTCCTGCTCCAGGAGCACCTCACTCTAGGAGGCCGAAGGTAGGATTAGAAATGGGGCAGTACTGTGCTGGCACTCCATGGCTGGAGCAACCCGGGGTGGGCAGGTCGACACAGACCACTTAAGGTCTAGGTCTTGGGTTGTTCCTTTCTTATCACACCAGTGGGCTCAGTAAGGCACGGATGCATGGGTTCTGTTTACAGTATACCTCTCTTAGACAGGTTCTGTGGAATGCTATAAGCCCAGGACATCTCCTAGAGGGGTCTCCAAGAGCAGCCTATGGGAATAGCCAGGCAACAAGGGATGGGAGTCCCAGGGAGGTGACCAGTCAGGACCTTAGTCTATGAAGGGCAGGAGGGGACCAGAAACAAAGCTGTGGGTATCTTTTTGTTGTTGTTGTTTTGCTTATTTTTATTTATTTATTTACTTATTTATTTATTTATTTATTTATTATGTTTTGAGACAAGGTTTGGTGCCTGTCCTGGAACTAGCTCTTGTAGACCAGGCTGGCCTCGAACTCACAGAAATCCACCTGCCTCTGCCTCCTGAGTGCTGGGATTAAAGGCGTGGGCCACCACCGCTCGGCTCAGCTGCGGATTTCTTAATGCCCGCAGATGCCATATTCCAGTCTGCATCCATCCATCCCACGTCCCAGAGGTAACCGGTCCAAGCAGGCAGCCTTGGTCTTGCTGGTAACTAGCCTGATGATCCTTTGGGGGCTCGGTGACCCACCGAATCACATTCTCCAGTACCTGGTATTCCACCTGGCCTCCCTGCAGCTCGGACGACTGTTGAAAGAGGCCTGCTGTCTGACTGAGGAGCTGCGCCATGTTCACTCCAGGTGACCCTCAGCAGTCCCCACGGAGACTGGGTACCCAACAAGTGTCACACCCTTGACTCCTAACCTTGGCCTTCCCTGAACCTCATTGGCTGAGCTGGGCTGGGGTCTAAGGCTGGGCTTGCTCCCGCAGGTATCAGAGCAACTACTGGAAGGCTGCGCGTGCTTGTCTGGGCTGCCCCATCCGCCGTACGGCCCTGCTGCTGCTGTCCTTCTATTTCTACTGCTTCCTCCCAAATACTGCTGGCCTGCGTCTCAGTTGGATGCTCGCCCTCCTGGCCCTCTCACAGTCCCTCAACATCCTTCTGGGCCTCCAGGTAGGGAGGGCATGGAAGAGGTGGGTGATGGGGGTAGATGGGACTGTGACTAACGTTGACTCTTCTGAGCTCAGCGCTGGGACGGAGACTAAGCCGGGTGGTAGAGCTAGGAGGCTTGGGATGGTGGGTTCAATAGCAGCGGTGAGAGCAAGTGGGCAGCAGATTGGGAAAGCTTCCTGCAAGAGAAGGGCTCTGGCTGTCCTGTCCCTCTTGGAAGTCCCTCAGGTCCCTCCTGCTGTCTACAGAGCCTCGCCCCAGCGGAAATTTCTGCCATCTGTGAAAAAAGAAACTTCAATGTTGCCCATGGGCTGGCCTGGTCATACTACATTGGGTACCTGCGGCTCATCTTGCCAGGTAGGCCACCTGCATCTTCACTTTTAGACAAGACACACAGCTTTTGCTATGCTTTTTGAAGCATTTCCATGTCTTACCAAATAATTAAATTATTCCATATGAAGGGTGTTAAAAGTTTTAGTGTGATCTTTGAGAAAAATGTTTTAAAGTCCTGGGTGCTTTAAAACACCCTACGTACTGAGCTGGACGGTGGCAACACACGCTTTTCATCCCAGCACTTGAGAGGCAGAGGCAGGCGATCTCTGTGAGTTCGAGGCCAGCCTGGCCTACAAAAGGACTTCCAGGACAGCCAGGACTGCTACATAGAGAAACCTTGTCTCAAAAAAACCAAAAAACCAAAAGCAAAAACAAAACAAAAAACAAAAACAAACAAACAAAAAAACCCACAACCAAACAGAAAAACACCCTATGTATTTGAGGATGACCTTGAATTTCTGATTCTCCTGCATCTATATCCCAAACCCTGGGATTACAGGTGTGAGCCACTACACTTGGCTTGTTATTACTGTTGTTTTGTAATTAATTTGTTGTCTTGAGGATGGAATACAGGGCTTTACACATGCCTAGTAAGCAGTCTACCACTGTGTTGTGGGATATTTGTACACTGTGTGAAGATATACTGCTGTGGTTGGTGTAATAAAAAGCTGAACAGCCAATAGCTAGGCAGGAGATGTTCGGATACGGTGCGAGAAGACCTTGGTGGGTTCAAGAAGTCCCACGGCGGGTGAGAGCCCAAGACGGGTAAGAGACAGGCATGCCATGGAAACAATGCTCATGTGGAGGAGTTTTATTGAGAGAAAGGGAATGGAAAAGGGGGAGGGGAGAAGGGAAGACCGGCTCTGGGGACAGGAGCTATGAAAGAGAAGAGAAAGGCAGAAAGAGATAGACAGAGACAGAGACAGAAATAGGCAGTGCAAAGACCTGCCTGCCTTTTCAGAGGAGCAGCAGGAAAGAGAGCAAGAATGGGTGGTGCTTGTCTCTTAAAGGGAGCACATGTGCACAGATTATTATGTGGTGACCTACAGACTACATAGTGATGTAGTAGGACCCTGGGCTGGCCAGGATACTACCTGAGTGCATCCTGCCAGGTGACAGGGGGCAGACCAGCATCATGCTTGAATTCTAACAGGAGAGATAGGCAGGACTTGGGGGCAGAAATAGACTGTCTCACTTTTGGCCACGTGTTAGAATGTAGATTAATATAAACAGGTTAATTTAAGTTATAAGAGATAGTTGGGGACAAGCCTAAGCTAAAGGCCAAACTTCCATAATTAATAAGAAGTCTCTGTATCATTTTTTTGTGAGCTGTCAGCCCAAAGAAAAATCCAACTATACCTCTGAGCTACATTACCAGTCCAAGGGTATCCTTATTATGTCTGGTTTACAGTAAAGATTGTGATAAAAGATAATCAGGGCTTTGCCCAAGATCATCTAAGGTTTCTTGTTTTCTTCTTCTTCCCTTAAAATATCTTATTTAGGGCTGGAGAGGTGGCTCAGAGGTTAAGAGCACTGACTGTTTTTCCAAAGGTCCTGAGTTCAATTTCCAGCATCCACATGGTGGCTCACAACCATCTGTGACGAGATCTGGTGCCCTCTTCTGGCCTGCGGGTATACATGCAGGCAGAATACTATATATAATAAATAAATACGTCTTTAAAAATATATTTTGTTTATGCGGGTGTGTGCACAGAGGTCAGAGGACAACACGTGGAGTCAGTTCTCTCTTTCCACTGTCTTGAGGCAGGGTCTGTCTTGTTTCTGCTGCTGCACAGCCCTGTCATGGCCTCTGATCTCTCAATTGCAGTGCTGGGATTACAGATAGACTCCACCACATTCTGGCGTTTTGCATGGTTCTGGGGATCAAATTCACGGTATCAGCCTTTGCAGCAACTTTTACCTGCTGAGCCATTTCCCCAGTCTTTTTTAAAGATTTATTTAGTTAGTTAGTTACTTTCCAGACAGGGTTTCTCTGTGTAGCACACATTATTATGTGGTGACCTACAGACTACATAGTGATGTAGTAGGACCCTGGGCTGGCCTACTTTGTAGACCACTTTGTAGACCAGGCTGGGCTCAAACTCAGAGATCCGCCTGCCTCTGACTCCCAAGTGCTAGGGTTAAAGGCGTGTACCACCACCACCCAACAAATATTTATTTGTAACTTACATCTGTGAATGTGTGCCTGCATGAATTATGTGTGCTATGTGCTTGCAGGTACACTGTGTAGCCAGGCAGTCCTCAGACTGGCAATTCTCCTCCTGCCTTAGTCTTCTAAAAGCTAGAACTACAGGTGTGTGCCACTACAGACGACTTTCCTTGTATGGTTCCCTTCTCCTTTCTCCCTGTTGTCTTTTGAAACAGAAACTCGCTATGTAACCCTGGCTGGCCTGGAACTCATAGGTAGGCCAGGCGGGCCTTGAACTTGTGTTCCTTCTGACTCTTAACTGAGATTGCAGACATGTGCTATCATACTTGGCTTTCCTTTTGTTTTTTTCTTTTTCTTTCTTTCTTTTTTTTTGGGGGGGGGCGTTCAAGGCAGGTTTTTCTGTGTCACAGCCCTAGCTGTCCTGGAACTTGCTCCTGTAGACCAGGCTGGCCTTGAACTCACAGATATCCACCTGCCTCTGCTTCCCAAGTGCTGGGATTAAAGGTGTGTACCACCTGGCACTTTTTTGTTTTTTAAAATTTACTTGTGTAGGTGTTTTGCTGCATGTATGTCTGTGTACCATGTAAGTGCCTGGTGCCTGAAGGGGCCAGAAAAGGGCACTGGATCCCCTGGACCTGGAGAGACAGATGGTTAACAGCCATGAGCTCAGCTCCTTTAGAAGCACAGCAAGTACTCTTAACTGCTGAGCTAACTCTCCAGCCCCCATGAAAAATATTTATAACATGCTAGATCCCCCTCATGTTCCTTTTCTCTTTAAGCTCATATACTATATGGGATGATTATCTTTCATATTTCATTTTAATATTATTTTCTTAAAAATTTATATATTTAATTAAAAGTTTTCCTTTATTAAAGCTAATGAGTTGATTTCTTGGGCTTCCCTACTGCAGGGCTCCAGGCCAGGATCCGAATGTTCAATCAGCGACACAACAACATGCTACGGGGAGCAGGGAGCCGAAGGCTGTATGTTCTCTTCCCGCTGGACTGTGGGGTGCCTGATGACCTGAGTGTGGCTGACCCCAACATTCGCTTCCGAGATATACTGCCCCAGCAAAGCATAGACCGTGCTGGCATCAAGAATCGGGTTTATTCCAACAGTGTCTATGAGCTTCTAGAGAATGGGCAGCCAGTAAGTATACAGGACTGGGCCTGGGGAAAAGGCTCATCTCCCTAGGATCCTGGATCCTTAGCCACACACTGGTAAGAAACCCATTTTTGAGCCTGATTGCACAGCTGGTCCCAGGACAAGGCGAGATTCAGCTATGAACTACACTGAGAAGTAACATTCACGGAGCATTTACTGTATACCAGAAGCTAATGTATGTGCACCGATGGCCACCTCTAAACCACCAACTTGTGGGACTGGTACTGTTGTGATCGCTACTTCTACAGTGGAGGAAAGTGAGGCTCAGGGATACAGTAATGAAGGTTGTGAGAACATATGAGGAATTGGGTGTGGGTGTGAGGAAGCCCAGAGCAAGGTAAACCCCCAGAGTGCTCCCCCAGACTCCATTTTCAGCCAGGATACCATGCTCTAGGATCATGAGGGAAGGATCTGGGAAGGGTGTTTAGGGAAGCCCAGGCCTTAAGCTAGGAAGGGGGCATCAGAGGCCCTAGTAGGGCAATTGTGTCCTAGGACTCTCATTCTGCAGACTGAGGGAGTAGGGTCATAGCCTGTGGCATCAGGGCCACAATCCATCTGTCAGGGTCCTGGCTCATCTAATCTTGTTCTCACCTTCTCCAGGTAGGCGCCTGTATTCTGGAGTACGCCACCCCCTTGCAGACCTTGTTTGCCATGTCACAGGATGGGAAAGCTGGCTTTAGCCGGGAAGATCGGCTTGAGCAGGCCAAACTCTTCTGCCGGATACTTGAAGACATCCTGGCTGATGTCCCTGAATCTAAAAACAACTGCCGTTTCATTGTCTACAAAGGTGAGACACTGCCAGGGTTGGAGGGCAGAAATCAGGAGCCCCAGTGTCTCACAGAGGGCCAGAGATGCTGCCTCATTGTCTACAAAGGTGAGACACTGCCAAGGTTGGGGGACAGAAATCAGGAGCCCCAGTAGCTCACAGAGGGCCAGAGATGCCGCCTCATTGTCTACAAAGGTGAGACACTGACAGGATTGGAGGGCAGAAATCAGGAACACTAGTATCTCACAGAGGACAGAGAACAAGGAGGCAGAGTTTTCTGGGTTTTGCCATGTGGTCAAAGGGGTCATGCCATGCCCTTGCCTCCTCTGGTAGATGTCTTCTCGCCACCTGAATGTGGCCAGCCTTGACTCTGCCACTCCTTGACCCTGTGGCCTTTAGGCAGGTCCTTGCCCTTTCTGAACATCATTTCTAGAAGCAGGAGGGTGGGCTTCCATGACCTTGACAACTACTTCTAGCTGAGTTCCGCCCCCTACCCCAGAGACTGATGGGTAGAGGAAAGGGGGCTGAGCCTGAAGGCTTGCCTCAGCGGTCCCTCAGGGTACATGCATCCTTGTTGGGAGTGTGTAAGGTCCTCACATAACCCCCACTCTACATCCCTGTTCCAGAGCCTCAGGAGGGAGACAGTTTCTCCCTGTCCCAGGAGGTTCTCCGGCACATTCGTCAGGAAGAACGGGAGGAAGTTACCATGAATGACCTCCAGACCTCCGTGGTGTCCCATTCCCACTCCTCTGTGTTGTCCCAAGAGCCGAGACTCCTCATCAGTGACATGGAGCAGCCGCTCCCACTCCGCACAGACCTCATCTGAGGCATGGGACAGCCTTGCCTGAGCTGCTGGTGATTTTTCAATATCCTGACTGGGGCTTCCCTCAGTGACTGAGGGGGTGACTTACAGACATTCCACATCTTCTGATGAGTCCCACATTCCTGGGCGAGCCATTTTATGTCTCTGAGCCTCAGCCTACTCCTCTATGGAATGGGATCTTCATGGGCACCCTGCCTACCTCATAGGGTTTTTGTGAGGACCAACCATGGAGAAGCTTGGTGTCAATTGCCAGGTAAACCTACGAGATAGGTCAAGTATTTGCCACCATGGATGCTCCAGCATTCTCTGCTCATTGTCGTCCTGTCTGGATGGGATCAGCAGACCAGCTTCTGGCCATGTGTGTTCAATGGGAGCTTCAGCAGATGAATGGAGGGAGGGAGGAGGGCGTGTCAGGAACATATGCTCTGTTAGCTATATGTAGTCTCAGTGGGCTGTCCTGCCAGGCCACCTTTCCAGTAAACATATCTATTCTCATAGTTTTAGAGGAGCCTCTTCCCCTTACCCCTAGCACTGGTATTTGTGTGACACTGAAGTTCTTACTCTCTGTGGTCTCTTTACATCATGTCCCTTGTACGTGGTCCTCTTAAAGACACTGCTCAGATTACATCATCTTTCTGCTGCTAGGCTGTGATGGCTATAAGGACCTGGCACGCATCATCCCTATCGTCTGTGTCTGGCTGCATATACAGCATACTTCCTGCACTCCTCCTCATCCTGCTACTGGGGAGCAGGAGATAATTGTCATTTCAACCCAGATGGAGCCCACCAGGCACACGGAGGGTACACCCCACCTTTGCTTTCAGTGTCCTTGCCACCAGTGGCAGGCAGAGGATCTGGAGCCAGGGCTGAGTGGCGCTAGCACACGGATGCCACAGGTAGTACATAGCTGTGTCTCGGGGAAGGGACCATTCAAAGAAGTGTTGGCCACTGACCAAATGTTCTCTAGTGAGAGGGTCAGTGAGGAAGACTATGTCCCCTGGGGGACACTGGAGGACACGGCCAGTCACCGAGCCCACCTTATGCTACTGTAAGGACATTTGGTGACACTGTCACCCCACCTAGGAGGGCAGACAGTCCATCCTACCTGTTCCACCCAGACTTTACATGCAGCCTCCCTCTACCTTTGTCTCCTTCACCAGGGCTCAGGGTGCCATTTTGTATTTCTTTTTGTTTGTTATATGTGTATTTTCTCCAATACCGAGAATCATATTTGTGGGCTTGTTCACACAGGCAAACCATTGAGCTATGCCCTCAGCCCTCATATGTTTCTGAAATGTCACTTTGGAGAAATCATACACATACACACACACACACACACACACATCAGAGGAAACCAGTCACTCTAAGGATAGCAGAGCCAGGGGAATCAACGGGGGGGGGGTAGTCCCTTCTCTTTCTGACCATCACATTCATCTTGCCCCCAACACTGAGGAGCCTGTATCATAGCCAACGTTCCTTCTCCAGAAACCAGCCCAGAATCAAGGGCCTCCCCAGCTCGACTGTGTTCAATTTACCAGTCCCCAGGATGGCTCCTAGACTGTGGAGCTGGTAAAGCTCAAGTTCAAATCCTGATGTCATTGCTTGGTATCTGTGTTCGCCATGGTGTCTTTTTTTTTTTTTTTTTAGACAGAGTTTCTCTGTGTAGCCCTGGCTGTCCTGGAACTTACTCTGTAGACCAGGCTGGCCTTGAACTCACTGTATATGATCAATTGGTCTTGAATTTAGAGATGCATCTGCCTCTGCCTCCTGGGTACTGGGATTAAAGGCATGCACCACCACAGCTAACTCCTCTCCCTTTTCTTAATAAACAGGGTGTCATGTAGTCTAGGCTGGCCCTCAGACTTGCTGTGTCATTGAGAATGACCCTGAACTTCTAATCCTCCTGTCTCCATCTCTCAAGTACGAGGATTAAAAGACTATACCACCACACCCAATTTATATGGTTTATGTCTGCGTGTTTCTGACTGCATATGAGTGAGGTGTTGAGGTACCAGAGAAAGGGGCACCTTTCCAGAGAGCCACCAGGAGGCCCAACTTTGTTTTCCTGGCCCCAGTCTATATTTTCCTGACTACTTCCCTGCAGGGATGGACCCTCCATGCTCCTTCTTTTCTCAAACAAGTTCCATAGAGTTCCTTTTCTTTTCCTGGTTTCCCACTAGCTGGAATTTTCTGGATCCGGAAGTGATTTGTAATACATTTTAGGCTTATTCCAACAGGCCCACACTCATTCAAAAAGTAAGAGGTAATAAGAGCCCCTAAACTCCCCCATCACATCCTAGGATGGCAAGGCAGATTTGGGGGACAAACCAAGGCCAATTTTGGAACTCTAATTGGAGATTAAGGATTCCAGGAGCTTTGGATATCATCAATAAGCCTCCTTTCCCGGTACCCAGTGTCTCAGAGAAGACACGGCACAGTTCTCGCCTGAGTTCTCCTTGGATCAGCAGTGTGTAGAGGCAGGGCCTTCTCTGTAGACCTGATATTCCTGCTCAGGGATGGAATCTTCTCTTTATTCCAAAAGGGATGGAGATCAGAGGTACAGGGAGGGAACAGGAACTCTGAGGAGGATCTGGAGATCCCTGAGGGCAACTTTGTAAGGGTGATCTTGGCACCATGACTGTGGGCAAGGTCCTCAGGTGGCTTTTGTTTCTCTTGTCACCATGGAGCTTTCTCATTAAATATCTGAGGGTTGCTCTAGCTGAGTCCAGAGGCCTGTCTGTAGCTCCAACACCCAGGTTCCAATTCACTTTTCAGTCCAGTTTCTTGTTCTGAGACCAGTCAGGACAACTCCAAATCACCCTCCTACAGATATGTGACTTCATCAATGCTGGGCCCGAGTCCATCTAGGGCAGAGTCAGAGTGAGGGATAGGAAGTCCCTGCTGGGTTTCTCTGTGATTGTCCTGTAGGTCTAGCAGCCGCCAGTGAATGAGGTAAATGCCATTCTCTGGCTTTAGAGCTGGTGGCTCTGTGAGGAGAATGGCATGGCCCTGGTGCAATGTGGGCCCAAAGTGAACTGCCAACACAATGCAGATCGCTAAGAGGACGAAGGCAGCGATGATGACAGTGAGAAGGGGCAGCCCGTCCCCTCGCGGTGGTTCCCAGACCTCACCTAGCATCTCTGGGAGCTGCCTTTGAGGCTCCTGTTCCAATGACCCATTCACAGGTGGAGAAGGCTGAGGATAGTGGCCATCCTGGGGGAAGAGGAGAGATGACAGAGGTTGATGTGGGTATGAACGTACAGAAAAAAGTCAAAAGTTCTAAGAAATGGCCAAGGCCAAACCAGGCCTTTAAAAAAAAAGAAAAAAGTCAAAGGAGAGGAAGGGATCTGAGAAGCAGAAAACTAAGAGACAGCGATAGATTGGGGAGGGGGGAATCACACACACACTCATAAGAACAATAAACTGAAAGACAAAGACATTGGGAGCTACAGGAGTGGGGGTGGGGAGCAGAGAAACAGACAGTAACAGAAAAACAACTCCCCCTGAAAGACTGGGTTAAAGTCACTCAGGAAAGGCAGAGGGAGAGGCTTTATTACAGTCTGGCATAGTAAATACAGTTTGTCTCCAAAGTTCCCCATCACTGCTCCCTCTTCCCAGGTCTCCAGCAAGAGTCACAAATTCATCCTGGGTTGCGCTCAAAATCTGAGTACTCTTTGGGCCGCTGCCCCACATCCTGGGCAGTGGGCAGTGAGCAGCAGCTGCCTTGAGATGTTCTGGAGAAAGGGAGTTGTCTAGACTCAGAAGCTCTCCTGTTCTAAGTCACCAAGGAGCAGAAAGGTGGTACCCTGGGCAGGGATAGGAGGAGGGGACATGAACCCCAGAAACTTGGTCTGAGGTGGGAAGTGTGCCCATACTTATATTCCATTCGTATGTGCCCTTCCCCCTAGACTTGGGGCTGAGTTCAAGGGGCCTAGATAGGACTAGAGTCTGATGTAGATTCCTGGCTATACCCAGGATGGGTTGAGATCCTGCACCAGTCATCTACCCTTCCCAGGATCTCTGGGTTTCTTTTATCATTATGTCCAGAGTTAGTGAGGTGGCCTCCCCACCTCCAATCGTCATTCTACTGTACACTGGGAATTGGGGGTCTCTCTAACTCTGAGCCTTCAGCCTGGCCCACTCTCTGGACAGATGGAGCTATGAGATCAACAAAACTATTTCCTTTAGTCCCTCAGTCACAATGTCCCTAAATTCCAACTCAATACTGCTGTCCATGCAGGGCTGAGTGGGGGTCTGGGGGGTTGTTATGGATCTCCCGGCAGGGGCACAAAAACAACCCCAGGTGTAGAAAGGGAGAAGGAAGCTTAGATTGGGAAAGGTGTAGGGCCCCATAGGGAGTCAGGCCAGGTGGGCAGGAAGGGGTGAGCAGAGTCTACCTGGTGCATTGTCCGGGGCTGGAGCAGAGTTCCCTTGGGACTGGATACCAGCTGGGCAAAGGAAGAGAGCTCACTGCCCTAGCTCAGCCCCTACCCGGAGCTGCCACGTCTGCGGTGCTCCTGGGCACACACCCTCTGCACACACCCTCACTGTTCTTTCCCGCACCTGTACTTACAGGAACATCTAGGCTACCCAGGGCCAGTCTTCAACTCTGAGAGTACCTTGATCTTCCTCCTAGCCACTTCCTCGCGTGCCTCCTGCATGCCCTGCCCACTTCTCCTCCTGCAGATTCCAGTTACTCCCTCCCTAGGACCTGCCCATGCTCCTGCTCTCATTTCCTGAAGCTAAGGCCCTTTGCTCTTTCCTTGTTATACGTAAAATATCGAGCACTATGATCGCATGTCCTACGTAATATCCTGGATATAATGCCCCAAGATCACTGTAGCCTAGCTGCTCTGTCCGTCCATTTTTTGCTTTACCACATTTATTTCTAAAATGTTAAGAACTAAACTGGTTTCCTAAATTTATTTTAATTTTTTATTTATTGTGTGACTGTGTATGTGCATATGCATGGTGTATATGGGGGCCCTTGTGTCATGCAGGCATGTGGAGTTCAGAGGACAGCTTTGTGGAGTTGGTTCTTTTCACCTTTATGTTGATTCCGAGGAGCAAACTCAGGTTGCCAGGCTTGCACAGTAAGCACCTTTATTTGTTAAGCCACTTATTATTGGTGTTGTTGTTTTGAGACAGGGTCTCTATGTGTAGCCATGGCTGTCCTGGAACTCACTATATAGACCAGGCTGGCCTCGAACTCACAGAGATTAAAGGCAAAGCCCAGCACTAGGGAGGCAGAGGCAGATGGATCTCTGTGAGTTCGAGGCCAGCCTGGTCTACAAGAGCTAGTTCCAGGACAGGCTCCAAAGCTACAGCAAAACTGTCTCAAAAAACCAAAACAAAACAAAAAAATAAAGGCATGAGCCACCACCACCCAGCTGCACCATTTTAATAAAGTGTATAGATATATAAACATCGGCTGAGGGTAGCTGGTACATCTGCTACTGCAGGCTTTTTTTTTTTTTTTTTTTTTTTGCGAGGTGAGAGGTGAGGATAGTGGGGTAGGTAGGGGTCTTTCTGGTATAAACCACAAACCTGTTAGGCAAGTTCTAAATGAACTGTAACATTTGACTGTAAAGAGTTGTCCTTTCTCTGTGCTGAGAACAAGGACCTAAAGTGGAACTAGTAAAACAGAAATCCCAGGCTGAGGTGATGGCTCATCTGGTAAGGTGCTTGCTGCCAAGACTGATGACCTGAGTTTGACCACCAGGATCCACATGGTAGAAGAGACCTGACTCATTCCAGTGTCCTTTGACACACAGTTGAATGTACCCCCTCCCAATATACATGCAAAATAAATACTTTTTATAATATTTAATAATATATATTAGAAATCCTCACCACACATTTTTTTAACCTTACGATAACCAAACACCTATAAAATTCTGATTTAGGGGCTGGAGAGATGGCTCAGTAGTTAAGAGCACTGACTGCTCTTCCAAAGGTCCTGAGTTCAATTCTTAGCAACAAGGTGGCTCACAACCATCTGTAATGAGATCTGGTGCCTTGTGACCTGCAGGCAGACATGTAGGGAGAACACTGTATATATAATAAATAAATAAATCTTTAAAAAACAAAAGGGACATTCTTTTCTGTTTTTTTTAAAGATTTATTTATTTTATGTATATGAGTGCCCTATTTGGGCTAGAGAGATGGCTCAGTGGTTAAGAGCACTGCCTGCTCTTCCAAAGGTCCTGAGTTCAATTCCCAGCAACCACATGGTGGCTCACAACCATCTGTAATGAGATCTGGTGCCCTCTTGAGGAAGAGACCTGCTCAGTCATCCTCATCAACTTAGACCATGAAACCCAATATGGACAAGTTCAACAGAACCAGCATATACGGGCTGCCCATGCCAGGGCATAAATTTCATTCATTCATTCAGTGCTCTATTTGCATGTATGCCTTTATGGCAAAAGACATCAGATCCTGCTATAGGAAGGGGTGGAACTGATGTAAATATAGTACTCATGCATGAAATTCTCAAACAATTTTTTAAATAAACAAAACAAAACAACAAAACCCAGGGTTTTGAGAGATGGCTCAGCAGTTGGAAGTTCTTAATGCTCTTTCAAAGGATCCCTCTTCAACTCAATCCATCTCATCAGCCACATGCCAGCTAAGCATCTGTAGCTCCAGTTCCAGAAGGTCTGACATCCCCTTCTGGCCTGAGAGTGTACTCCATGCATGTGGTATACAGGTTATACACACAGGCAAAACACCCATACACATTGAAAATACAAATAATTACATCTTTAAAAGAAAAAAGTAACAAACAAAACAAAAACACAAAGCAGGGTTTTGAGAGAAGGCGCGTCAGTTGAGAGCAGTTGCCGCCTTGCCAGAGGACCTGACTTTGGTTTCCATCGTTCACACAGGTGGCTCTGTGGAAAGCGATCCCTTTTCCTGGCCTCCATGGACACCCATATACCCATATACATGTGGCAAACACACAGACACACAAACACACCAATAAAAATAAAATATTTAATTTTTTAAAATTTGAATTTAATTTTATGTGCCGTGTAGCACGTACATGCCTGTGCTTGGCTAGAAGAGGGCATTTTTTCACTGTGCCATCTTTGCAGTCCCTAAAAAGCACTTGGGAGATAGAGGCAAAGGCAGATGATCGTCTGTGAGTTTGAGGCCAGCCTGATTTTACATAGTGAGCTCTAGGACAGCCAGAGCTGTTAGACAGAGAAACCCTGTCTTGAAAAACCAAAAAGAAAAGAAAAAGAAATAAAGAAAGAGAAAAAAAAAATCCCTCTCAAACAAGGGCCAGTGGAAGTATGTTCAGTGGAAGTATGCTTGCCTCTCTTGTACATGGCCCTGAACTCCCAACATCATGAAATAATTACATACATAAATAAGAAAGCCAGGTATTTGCCACACAAGAGAAGTGGAGGCGGGAGGGGAAGTCACGGGTGGCATGACCTCCAAAGTGAGTTACAGACCAGTCTCAATTATACCAGGTGCTACCTAAAAATCAATCAATCAATAAATTAATAGACAGGGAATGATGTTGTATGCCTTTAATCCCAGCACTCGGGAGGCAGAGGCTAGAGGATCTGAGTTTGAGGCCAGCCTGGTCTACAGAGTGAGTTCCAGAACAGTCAGGGCTACACAGAGATAAACCCTGTCTAGAAAAACTTTAAATAAATGGAAGTAGCATTGTATGTCAGATATCTCTGTTCTTCGTTTTTTCTCCTACTCTTAAGTGTTTTAGATTTAATTCAATAAGTATGTGCTGGGGCCTCGCTGTATGGTGAGTTTTGTGTAGAATACTGCTGGCCTTCAGTCTTCAGGGGACAGTGAGAGCCTGAGGCATGGTATGGAGGGTAAGGACGGGGTAGTGCCCTAGCACAAGGACACCTAACCCCAGTGGACTAGGGAGACAAGGGAAATACCTGGCACACCTCATGGTGTGTGTGTAGTGCGTGTGTGGTGTGGGGTGTGTGTATGTATGTGTATATGTGTATGGTGTGTGGGTGTGGGTGTGGTGTGGGGGTGTGTGTGGTGTGGGGGTGTGTGTCTGTATCTGTGTGTATATGGTGTGTGTGTGTGTGTGCACGCACACCAGTGCAAGTGTCTGTACAAAGACCAAAAGCCAGCCTCAGATATTGTTCCTCAGGAGCCATCCACTTTGTTTTCTGAGACAGGGTCTTTCATAGGAACCTGGGCTCACCAATTGGGCTGGAGGGCCAGTGAGCCCCAAGGTTTCTCCCATCTCTGCCTCTCCAGTGTTGGGAGAGGCCAACCACCTTGTCTGGCTTTTTATGGGGGTGTTGGGATGGAATTTAGGTTCTCATGCTTGCAAGGCTAGTTCTTTACCCATTGAGCTCTTTGCCCAGCCCACCTCTTGTTTTTCTATTAGGAATAACGAGATTGCTTGTAAGGGCTCCCTAAAGGATGCTGGAAGTCCCATCTGGACTGGGAGCCCTGAGTGGGGAGAGGAATGTGGAGAATTCATAGTCTATAGAGCATGGGCAGCTGGTGGGTTGAGCTTAGGGCTGGGTCCTTGGAGAGGAGAACGTGTCTGGAACAGTAGGCTTGGGGGAAACCGCAGGTGCTGCAGGGAGGGACCTGAGGGATAGCCCTGAGAGAAAGGTAGCACTGGGGGCAGACTGGCACCGTTGATCACTGTACACAGAACCCAGGGAGACCAAAGAGGCCTCTCCTAGCCTCTGCTGCCCAGGCTCACATCCTCATCTGGGATGTGCGCTCTGCTGGGGCCCCTGGAGCCAGTCCCAATCTGTTTCCTTCTATTCTTTGACAGGAAGCTCCTGGAGGGCCAGCCCCCGCCCCCATCTCAGCCCAGCACTCCCTCTCTCTTCTCCACTATGGACAGAGAACACACTGAGAAGCCTGCCGGCTACACGCCCAGCTGATATGGGGACTAACAGAGCCATGAGGCTGGGTTCAGCAATCCTTGGTTTACTCCTGCTCCAAGGTAAGAGGCGCTTGCCACTTTTCTCCAGCAAGTCTCCCCTCCCCCGACACACAGGTTCCCATCCAGGGAAATTCCAGAACCTTTCCATAAAGGGGATCAGCTGGCCTGGAGGATGGGAGTCACCGCCTTGGTAAAACAGATGCTGTTAGGCTCAGTTATGGTGTTTTCTAGGGTTTCCCGTAGAGTCTGGCCCCCTGAAAGGTGGGAAATGGCTGTCTTGATGCATGACAGAACCTGGCAAATTCCTCCTAAGGGCATACAGGCAGAAGAAGCCTGTAGCTGCCCTGCAAATACTCCTGACTGATCCAGTCACCACAGTCACTCTTTGGAAGGTTCTAGGACAATGGTCTGCACCTTGGACTTAAAGGTGACCTCTTTTATTCTTTCCTGTGAAGAATTACAACCTGTGAATTTGAAATGCTGACTTTAATCTCAAATCACAGCAAGAGGGCTTCTGGTTAGACACAAAGAACTGTTTACCAGGGAGGGGACACACAACACAAGGGCTGGATGAGACGGCCTCCCACAAGGTGCCTGAAATAAAGCCTCTCTGACATGGCTGGCAGTCATGAGTGGGGCCTTGAGGCAGGATCCTCTGGTTAGGGAGTCATTGCTGGGAACCCTGAGAAGCCCAGGACACTCTGACTCACAGGGCAGCACTTCCCTTTGTCACACAGCCCCCAACCCCAGTCCACTGCTCCAAACAGTGGAAAGATGGCCAGCATGCTTAGGTGAAAGGGTCTGTGTTCCAGAAAACACTGCCTCCTGCCGAAAAGCGAGACATTTCTTTAGAAGTCCATGGGCTGGGGTCAATGCTGACCACCCTCCCTGCCCACAGGATAGGGTCAGAGGTTAATCCTGGGGACCTCTGAGGGATCCCAAAGGTCTGAACTCTCCCAGCCACATCAGTTCCTAGCTCTCCATCCAGGGGCTCACAGCACTTGTCTGCTTGCTTCATTTTGGTGACTGAGGAATTGTGTGGAGCAGATTCATGCTGACAGGGGTCTTGACTATGGACAGAGTCAGCCAGTCTTTAGATTTGGGAAAATCAGGAGAAAGAAGCAAATTTTAAAATGTCTAGCACTGACTGAGCAAGGACTGTCAGGAGCTGCATGTTTTATGCGGTGCTCTCTCTGTCTCTCCCCCACCCCAGTGTGTGGTGTGATCCTGAGGATCCAGTTAACTTAGGGCTTACACAGAATTACACCTCTAGCCTCTCACACTTCAGAGAATTCAGGTCCATCTCAGACAGTGAGTGAAGCCAGAACTTCAACCCCACCCACCACTTTTTTGTTTTTCTTTGTGCTGCTGGGGATTGATCTGAGGATCTCACATAGGCAAGTGCTCTATTACTGAGCTATATCCCATGAGGGCACCAGGTCTCATTACACATGGCTGTGAGCCACCATGTGGTTGCTGGGAATTGAACTCAGGACCTCTGGAAGAGCTGCCAGTGCTCTTAACCACTGAGCCATCTCTCCAGCCCCGTATCCCATGGTTTTCAACACTAAACTGCTGCTTAGGAAAACGGATGTGGGGGTGAGGGTGGGGGTGGGGGCGTGGGCAGGATTAGACTGGAAGGAAATGAAGCAGGTAGGGATTAGGAAGTGGAGGTCAGGAAAATGAGAAACTCCTGTGGCCATGGCTCTGTGTCTGTTGCCCCTTGGTCAAAGGCACTGCCCTTACAGAAACACACATTCCTTAAGCCTCCTCTGCCCGCAGAATAGTCTTCTGAGGTGACAATCGGGAGGAGTGGGATAGGAGGCAAGAAGGGTACAGACCTTTAAGTTTTGATGCCTGTGCCTTGGGAATGCCTCAAAAACAGGTAAATCATTTTCTAAATAGGTTCAGAAAGACAGTGCCCTCTGACTTCCACTCCTCCCAGAAGTAAGAGGATTCATAAGACATGCTTGAACCAGAAGCAATTGTGTTCAGAGACTTTGGATGTCCAGGCTCCTCCCTTGTTAGAAAGAATTCTCTTTAGCCTGCGGTTCCTATAATATTTACTTCCTTCTGGAACCTCTACCCACAAAGGAACAGGGCATGTGGGAGATCTTGACCTGGAAAAACACATCTCAAGGTTGGGTAAGCTTTGGCTTGGAAGCAATTCGACACTATCCAAGTGATAGCTGCATGGAGGAAGGTAGTGGCTTAAGGAAAACAAACAGACCAGCAGGCTGCCATAACCTGAGGTGGGCCACAGCTGCCTCAGTCCATGGGGCCTGGGCCTGATACTTCCCTCGTGATGAGACTAAGAAACAGTAGGACCAGCCCGGCAGCCTCAGCCCAGCCTGTGTGGAGGGAGCGGCTCCAGATGGGTGGTTCCATTTCCCCGTGTTGTTTTCCTTTCACATTGTTCATAGGTTTCAAGAATGATTTCATTGTGGAAAGTGAGCAAACATGAGCTGACCTTCCAGCACCTCTGCCCACCCCCTACAAAAGCATACACATGTCTACGCAGAGGCCCACAGACACACATGTGCACAAACAGGGGCTAATAGGGGCTCCAACTACAGCTGCTGGTAACCACCTCCTCCCTAAGTTTGGCCCAGAACAACTATTTCTTAACTTGCCTCTCTGCCTGTGAGAGTGAACCAGCCACTTCTTTCAGCGCTTCCTGCCCTCCTGGACATACCTCAGAATCTGTTTCCTGTGCAGGCCTCTACCTCCGGTGGGGGAGGAGAGAGACAGAGAGAGAGAGAGAGAGAGAGAGAGAGAGAGAGAGAGAGAGAGAGAGAGAGACAGAGAGAGAGAGAGACAGAGAGAGAAACTCAAAATAAGTCCTAAACCCCACCCCATTTCATTCACCTTCCCCTCCCCTCCCCTTGGAGTGGGTCCAAAAAAATGACAGTCTTCCCAAATGAGCCAGTAGTGGCATAGGCCCAGAGACCTGGCATTCTGGGTATTTGTCCAGACATGTCGCTAGTTTAAATAACCATCCCCAGCTTTGTGTCAGGTTGGCGGGATACCTATAGAGGACTCTGAACCATGAGGTGAGGGTGACAAGCCATTGTCCTTTAATCCTTGGCCAAGTGTGCTCGCCTTCTAGCATAGGGATTTTAGACAGCCAGAAGACCCAGTTTCCCTCATGAGCTCTGCTTGGCAGAGTTACTAAGGTAGTCTACATATTTGGTTTGATTTTTTTTGAGACAGGTAGATCAGGCTGGCCTTGAACTCGCAGAGATCTGCCTACCTCTGCCTCCGGAGTGCACTACCATACCCAGTCATAGTCTATGTATTTTTGCTTCTCTCACAGGCTACAGCTTTCAGTCCACGAAAACTCAGACCTCCCCAGGTAAGGTTCATGATCCACTCCAGTATTTTTGCCTAAGAATTTAGAAAGGTATTAGAGGAGGGAGCTCTGGTCTGTTTTTCTTTTCCTTTTGGTTTTTCAAGACAGGGTTTATTATGTAGCCCTGCCTGTCCTGGAACTCTCTCTGTACACCAGGCCGACCTCGAACTCAGAGAGCTGCCTGCCTCTGCCCCCGGGTGCTGGGATTGAAGGCCGGGTGTACCACTACCTCTTGGCTTGGTCTCTGTTTCTCACTGAATGCAAATGATGTAAGCTTGGGCCAGAGGTCTCTGGGGTTCACTTAACCGACCTAGTCTAACATGGCTTGCAAAGGGAAGAGATGAATAGTCAGAGGTAGAGGAGGGGAGGAAAAGAGACAAAAAACAAAACAAAACCTAGCTTCAGAGAGGAAGAGAAGGGCACAGAACCATTGGAGAGCAGCGTAGCAGACTCCTCAAATGATGTGTTTCAGGGCTCTTCAGGAGTTTGAGCCACCAGTCAGTTTCTCTCAGCTCAGGTTGGTGAGTGAGTGTAGCTGCTGAGAAAGCCAGCCATACCCACCCATGCCACCCCTAGCCATTTACACATCCTTGGAGCTTGGGGGTTCTCAGATGGGCAAAGGGGTATGACGTCACCAGACCTGCTCCACTTCCTCTCCCCATCTCCTTCTGTTCTTGCAGGAGACAAACCTTCCTCAGGGCCCAGCAGCTCAAGGCTTCTACTTAGCACCACTACCCCAGGTACTCTGCTGCCAGGACTTCAAATGGTACTCAGAGAGGGCCCAGGAAGAACTTGGCCATGTCAGCTCTGCAGGAGAATGTAGACTTGTGGCAGAAGGGACAGACAAACAGGGCCTTACACTGGTGATTCCAAAACAGGGGAGCAGAAGCAGGTGTCACAGGACCCACACAAACATCACCCGCTTCCGACATCAGCTCTGGAGGACCCTTCCCACAGGCAGTGGCCTCAAGAACTGAACCTGTGAAGGAGTGAGATGAACAAATGGAGGTTGTGGGGTGGAAGGTGGGGAAGATGGGTTCCAAGCCAAGCAAGCTGCAAAGATCAAGGTTCAGAGGTGAGCCAGAGAATGGCTCCTTCAGGAACTGAAAGCAGTGATGCGAAGGAGGGCAGGACTGGAGCTCGGGTATAGTGCTTGCCTAGTATAAAAGAAGTCCTAGATTTAATAACCATAAACACACACACAAGAAAAGAAACAGAAAGAAAGGAGGATATGTTGGACCAAGGAACCCTTCCTGTGTATATTCTGGCTGATGCTTTGAGGCGGTCATGTGTGCTCCCAATCCACAGAAATTCTACAGAAGGCCTCGCAAGTCTCCTTGGTATCCAGTCAGCCTGTAACGCCCAGGCCAAGCACCACGGATAATCACTCCCTTTCCTTGCCTGGCCTGACATCACTACAGCCACAGAAGCACACATTGGGACTTGGTGAGTACCCAGTGCAGGCAGGCAGGAGGTGATGGACCCTAGATATGTCTGGATGTGTTCCTTCCTCCTTTAGTCAGATGGTCTAAGTGCTGGATGGAGGGTCTAGAAGCAACACCAGTGGTGCCCTGATTTGGAAAATTATAAGAGAGCATTGGAGAGAAATAGAAAAAGGAAGTTGGGCCTGCTCATAGTCAAGGTTAAACAATCCTGAATTTGGAACAGAGAAAAGAATGGACAGAAGAGGGTAATGGGAAGGGGACTCCCAAATACAGAGTTGGGGAAGGGCTAGGCCCTTCTCAGGGCATGCTGGGAGGGATGAGAACCCTCCATCTTGGCCATTTGCTTCAGGTGCCGGCACAGGAACCCCAGATGGCGGCGGCAGCAGCAGCAGCAGCAGCAGCAGCAGCAGCAACACTGTCAACAGCACAAGAGGAGGTATGTCCAGTGTGTGTTCCCAGCAAAGAGGAATGGTCAGACATGCCTACAACCATTTCTTTTCAATCATTTTTTTATCCCTGGACGTTTTCCACTCGCAGGCTTATTCAGGAGGTGAGCAGAGATAAGGAAATAGGATGGCAAATAGGTCTGAAGTATATGACTTGTGCAAGGGAAGAGAAATATGACATTGGCTCTCTCCTTCATCACATAGGTCCTAGGGTTTGAACTCAGACCACCAGTCTTGGTGGCAAGCACCTTTACCTGTGGGAGCTATTTAGTCAACCCAATATCATTTTAAGAGGACCAGAAACCTATGCACCCTCCTGGCACCCTGGCTCTTTGGGTCAGTGCCTTCTTTCCTCCCATCTTCAACTGTTGGCAGGACAGAGATGGCTCTACTTTGCCCAGTTTTCCCTGCTCCTGCAGCCTAAATCCTTTCTTCTGGGCACTAAGTGATGGTGGAAACTTCTTGAACCTTCTGGAGTCCTTTGAAACCAGTAGTGTAAACAACCGGCAGAGCTATCCATGCAGGGATGTGAGATCTCTAACCTCTGTCCTTGTCTTCAGTTGGTCTAGCGAGCGGCAGGGAGGAAGTCTTTTCTAAGGGCTGTTAGTGCTCTGCAGGCTCTTACCTCGGGGATCAGGAAAGATCTCTCTTTGCCAATTCCTGCCAGTCCCCTTCACTGATGCACAGACACCCACTCTATTTCAGAAATGTCTCTGAATGCTACTCCCAGTTCAGTAACCACAAGCCTGTGGACAAGCGAAGATGTGACCATCCAGCCCAGCCCCACATCAGATCCAATGCTAACTGTGATTGCCTTTGGTGAGATGGCAGGGAAGATGGGGCATGAGAGGGTGGGTACTCTGCCTCAGGACTGACTTAGACTCTGGATAGGAACACAAGTTCAAATCTCATCCATTCATTCTGGGATGGACTTGCTGGTGAGCAAGTCTCTCATGGAGAGAAGTCTTCTCTGGCCTTCTGACCAGCTCTTCTTGGGTCTCTTGGGTTCCATGTTCTTATAGGTGATGGTGCTAGGCTACATAGTCCATCATGACTGGGGTACCAGCTAATACAGAAGCAGATTCATTTCACTCTGAGTGAATATATATATATCATCAGCACTCAAGTGTGCCCGCGCACACACACACCTTATCAGGGAATTCTAGACACATCCTTATTGCCACACCTCTTCCCCTATGCTCCCCATCTCTTCCCTGCTCAGGTGTTATCAGCTTCATTGGCATCCTGGTGGTTGTGGGGATAACCTTAGCCAGTGTGGTCAGTCTAAGGTTTATGTGTCGGAAGAACAAGGAGTCTGAAGGTAATTGTCTTGGCTTGCTGGGCTCCCTCGACCCCTGTGCCTAGGGAACTGGTCAAGGGGTTCAGGCTGACAGCATGTGATGAGATGGGAAGGGTGCTTGGGTGGCTTTGAGAGGAAGGCTGGGATCTGAACTATAGTGTGTGACCCTAATTTGTGTTCTTGGGATTTTACAGATCCACAGAAACCAGGCAGTTCAGGGCTTTCGGAAAGGTAAGATGTTAGAAGTCTATGAGAGGAATCTTCTATCTAGCCTGAAATCCTTCTGTTCCAAGAAGGAAACACACCCTCGGGCTTCTCTGCGTG
This sequence comes from Ondatra zibethicus, assembly GCA_004026605.1. Taxonomy (NCBI): domain Eukaryota; kingdom Metazoa; phylum Chordata; class Mammalia; order Rodentia; family Cricetidae; genus Ondatra; species Ondatra zibethicus. Next base: position 27,803 of record PVIU01022296.1, read on the forward strand.
CACACACACACACTGACACACACGACACCCACTCACACCACTTGCAGACATATGCCCCACAATCCCGCAGACTTCACTGAAGCTGGGCCAGGCTGGCAGGCTCAGGTGAGCAAACATAAGGGAGGTTCTTCAGCACCAGGTCTCTTCATGAAAAGTACAGGAGCGCAGATTCTGGCATAAGATACATCCTCTCTAAGCTCAGGAAATGTTTTGAAAACCTACTCTGAAGCAGGGTATGGTGCTTAATACCAGCACTCGGCAGGCAAAGACAGGCAGATCTCTGAGTTCGTGGCCAGCCTGGTCTACAGAGCAAGTTTCCAGGACAGACAGGGCTACATAGAGAAACCCTGGTTTTGGAAAACAAAACAAAAACAAACCAACTATATACCATACAAAATGGCATATAACTTGTGATATTGTCTCAAATCTTTACAGTAATTCTTTTTGTTTGTTTTCGAGACAGGGTCTCACTCACTATGTAGACCAAGCTAGCCATGACCTCACAGAGATTTACCTGCCTCTGGCTTTTATAGCAATTCTTTAAGGGACATTTGACTTTATCTTACACATTAAAAAGTTGTCAGGGGCTGAAGAAATGGCTCAGTGGTTAAGAGCATTGCCTGCTCTTCCAAAGGTCCTGAGTTCAATTCCTGGCAACCACATGGTGGCTCACAACCATCTGTAATGAGGTCTGGTGCCCTCTTCTGGCCTGCAGACATACACACAGACAGAATATTGTATACATAATAATAATAAAAAAAAAAGTTGTCTGAGATTCCATCTTACACCTGTAAGAATGGCCAAGATCAAAAACACTGATGACAACTTATGCTGGAGAGGTTGTGGAGAAAAGGGAACACTACTGCATTGCTGGTGGGAATGCAAGCTGGTACAGCCCCTTTGGATGTCAGTGTGGCGATTTCTCAGAAAATTAGGAAACAACCTTCCTCAAGACCCAGTAATACCACTTTTGGGTATATATCCAAAGGATGCTCAATTGTGCCACAAGGACATGTGCTCAACTATGTTCATAGCAGCTTTATTTGTCATAGCCAGAAACTGGAAACAACCTAAATACCCCTCGATTAAAGAATGGATAAGAAAAATGTGGTACATTTACACAATGGAGTACTACACAGCAGAAAAAAATGACAGCTTGAATTTTGCAGGAAAATGGATGGAACCAGAAAGCATTATTTTGAGTGAAGTAACCCAGACACAGAAAGACAATTATCACATGTATTCACTCATAGGTGGTTTTTAAACATAAGGCAAAGAAAACCAGCTTATAGACCACAATTCCAGAGAATTTAGACAACAATATGGACACTAAGAGAGACTTACATAGATCTAATCTACGTGGAAAGTAGAAAGTATAAAAAGAGAAGATCTCCTGAATAAATTGGGAGCATGGGGACCTTGGGGGAGGGTTGAAGGAGGGAGGGGAGTGGCAGGGAGGGGAGCAGAGAAAAATGTAGAGCTCAATAAATATCATGGAAAAGAAAAAGAAAAAAAAAGTTGTCAGTGCCGGAGAGAAAGTTCAGGAACTAAGACATGTACTTCTCTTTCAAAGGTTCTAGTTTGGGTTTCCAGCACCTACACTGGGCAACTCACAGTCACCTGTCACTCTAGCTCAGGGAATCCAATGCTTCTGTCCTCCAAGGACACCCACACTCCTAGACACCCTCCCCCCTCCCAACACATACATACACATAAGTTTTAAAATAATTAAACTTAATCTTTTTAAAAATTAGGGCTGGAGATGTAGCTCAGTCAGAGTGCTTGTCTAGTACACAAAAAGCCCTGGGTTCTAGTTCAGTTACTGCATAGTCCAGACCTGGTGGCAGATAGCTGGAATTCCAGCACTTTG
>PVIU01022297.1:0-29670 GCA_004026605.1 Ondatra zibethicus
CACAGCAGAAAAAAATAACGACAGCTTGAATTTTGCAGGAAAATGGATGGAACTAGAAAGCATTATTTTGAGTGAGGTAACCCAGACACAGAAAGACAATTATCACATGTACTCACTCATAGGTGGTTTTTAAACATAAGGCAAAGAAAACCAGCTTACAAACCACAATTCCAGAGAATTTAGACAACAATATGGACACTAAGAGAGACTTACATAGACCTAATCTGCGTGGGAAGAAGAAAGTATAAAAAGACAAGATCTCCTGAATAAATTGGGAGCATAGGGACCTTGGGGGGAGGGTTGAAGGAGGGAGGGAAGAAGCAGGGAGGGGAGCAGAGAAAAATGTAGAGCTCAATAAATATCATGGAAAAAAAAAGACAATTAAAAAAAAAAGGAAAAGGCTTAGCAGTTTGGGCAGTCACCACTTTTGCTGAGGTCTGGGCTTGGGTTCTGAGCTTGCACATGGTGACTCTCACAACATCTGTAATACCAGTTCCAGGGCATCCTACACCCTCTTCTGGCCTGTGAAGGCACTAGGTATGCAAATGGTACATATACATACAAGTAGACAAAACGTTCATGCACAGGAAATTAAAAATAAATAAGTAAACGGAAAAAAAAACATCAACTGAGAACTGAGCTAAGAAATATTGATCAATGAATATATCCTATTTACTTCCAAAGTCATGATCAGCATGCCTTTATCAATTTGATCCAATTCTCTTTAAAAAGAAACAAGCACAAGATCCTAAAGAACAAATTTTATACCCTGTTTTGGCTTCACTTTAATTATCCCTATAAGAAAGGATAGACATAATGAGAATGGCTTTTGCAGATTGAAAAAAAAAAACCCCAAAAGTTTCAAACTTCAATGTTTTTCAGACACGAAACAAGAAGGTGAAGTATCCATTCCTGAATATAGGGCCGTTCCCTTAAAATACGGAAGACTAGGAAGAGCCAGGAGAGCCAGGCACAAGGATGGGGTGTGACTATTTTGCCGGTTAGTTTTGTCAATTGGATAGAAACTAGAGTAATCTGTGAAAAGGAAACTTCAGTTGAGAAAATGCCTCATCAGACTGGCCTGCAGATAAATCTGTGAAGCATTTTCTTGATTAATGACAGATATAGGAGGGCCTAGTCCACTCCTGGGCAGGTGGTCCTGGGATGTTTACGGAAGTGCGCTGAGGAAGCTGTGGAGAACAACCCAGCAAACATCATTCTTCCATGTTCTCTGAGTGCCTGCCTTGGCTTCCCTCAATGATGGACTGTGATGGGGATGTGTAAACCAAAGAAGCCCTTTCCTCCCCAAGTTACTTGATGGTCATGGTCTTTATCACAGTAATAAAAACCAAACTAGATCAATTATAACAAATTCCTCACACAGCAAAATCTAATGTTAACTACAGAGTGTGTTTTCTCAGTGAAGATAAAATCTTCCAGCAAACATGTTATGCCATGGAATCCTAGAATGCAAAATGAAGTCTAGAAGGATGCATTCCTGCTTTGGATTCTATGGATGAGAAACAAGTAAAAACAAAATAAGCAACCGGTGGGGGGTGTGTGTGGCAGGAAACAACAAAAACAACTAACTCCAAGTCACAGATGGCAGATTAGTCTATATAATTCCTAAATTTCTATACCTAAACTTCAAAACAATGTCATTTAATTAAAACCAGCCTTTAAAATCCAGTTTCTGATCTTGCTTTACTGTATTGCTTTAGAAATTCAAAGGTTCTATTTAGATAACTTATTAACTAATAGCTATACATTTGTAGTTTGATTCAACTGTTGCCACTGGTGCTACATTATTTGTTGCCAAAAACTAACACTCCAAATTTGACAGCCCCAAGCTAAAGGGAGCCCACATTCCACATCCCAGGAGCAGTTTAAAGTCAACACCACACCTGTTTCTCCAAGGGCAAGTTTTGCTTCCATTTATCCAGGTTAGTACGACTATCTGGAATTTATAGAGTAATGAATGCGTAAAAGCCATTTGAGACAAAGTTTACTTATATCAATCTTTTTCCTCACGACAGGAATTGAAAGGCTCGCATCTTCACATATCTGACCCTCATCCTCTAAAGCGAAAAGGACGCTGGATAAACAACCTGAACACTCATGTCTGAGTAACTAAGAATTGGTTGGGCTCGTCTGTAATCAAGTGCCAAGCTACACTTTGGCCCAGGCAGGTAATGATCAAACTACTAAAGATCAGAAAGTACACAGCATCCGGCTCAATTCTCTTCACCTCTCTAAATTCTCTATGAAATTTGGCTTCGTAAAACTAGAACAACTTGCATGCTGCACGGAGGACAAACGGCCTGGAAGTGACCATCAACGGATACAGTGAGTATGTTTTCATCCGCTCAGCCTATAACCGAAAGCGACCTCCCAAACCCTAGGTACTACACAGTAACTGCTACTGGGTGTTCGGTCTTGACCTTAGGCAGGGCGCGACAGACGATTCCTAGGGCACAGGCCAGTTCAGCACTCGAGACTGAATCACCCCGGTCCTATCCACCAGGGCCAATTTTAAACCAAATCAACAACTACAAAACTCCCTCCCTGTCCATTCCATTCGTTTATTTTTATTTTTTCTCCTTTTCCCTCCAATGGTCCCCCTTCAAAAATTACATCTCTGGTTCATAAGTCTCAGCATCAGACTGGGACGCTAAGGAGCAGATGCTCTGGGGACAGCCTGGCGAGGTTAGCGTCCCGGCCGAGCCGGGGCAGCGCCCCGCGGGGACCCCGGCCGACGTCGCGTCCGCCCGCCCGCCCCGCCCCGCCCCGCAGCCACCGTCACCTGGCCTCTAGCAGGGACGCGGCGACACGGTTACGTCCGCCACCGCAGCCGCGGCCCCGGGGAAGCTCATGACCGACTCCAGGTGCTCGGCCGTCCCGGGCGCACTTCTGCCGCCGTCGCCGCCTTCCGGACCGACAGCCGCCGCCACGTCCGCAAACCTGCAGTGCGTCATCGCGTAGAGTAGGCGGAGGTGCGAGGGCGCGGGCGCGGGCGCGGGCGGGGGCGGGAAGCCCAGAACCCCGGCGGCCAACCACAGGCCCACGCTAGCACGCAGGCGCGCCGACGCAGGGGGCGTGGCGTGGATCAGGCCCGCCTCCAGCCCCGCCCTTATGGGCGGTGCTAGCGGGGTTGGATCCCCGCTGTGGGCGGAGCGAGCTAGCCCAACCAGCCGCCCGAGCAAAGTAAGACGTGGAGAGGGCAGGAGGAGGGGTTAACGGAGAGCCACACCTCTTTTTTTCTTGCTCGGTATCTGGATTTTTCTTTCCGGTCGGGCAGAGGAAAGCACAAGCACGGTGTTAACGTTCCTGTTTTAGAAAACCGAACTATGAGCCCACAGGGCAGCAAGACAGGCAGAGTGATGGGTAGGGAGCAGTCTTGGGTCCCTAGGCGAGCTGAGTGAGCCCTCTAAAGCCAAGTCAGAAAAGGGTTTGTCCTGGAGCTACACACTGAATGGCACAAAGTTGTCAACAACTTGTAACTAACCACGGATTTGGAAATTAACAGGACGTCACTGGTAGTGTTGCAGCATCAGATGTCAAAGAAATAAAAACCCCATGCCTTCCGACTTAATTTTTATCACAAATTTATTGGATTTTGTTTGTATTTATGCAAATGACTGTACGACATTTTAATGGTGTGTCTGGTATTTTGTGTTGACTACGGGCACTGCACTTGATTGACTACCCATTTAGGCCCACGTTACTTGAACGCCGGATGTACCGCACTTCTCTTTACAGTCTGAACATTCATTCCTTATGAAGCCTTTGGGACGCCGTTCCATACCATTTCCAAAGGTTTTTTTAGTTGATTGTTTTGCTTGCTTGTTCGGTTTTCTGAGAAGTGTCTCTGCAAGGGTTGGGAATTTTATTTACATTGCAGTAAGCGCCTTTTATTTGAAAGGTTAGGCACAGTGCACTGGGCTGAACAATGTTACAAAGACCTCTAGGCAAAGAAAACCGAGGGGAAAAAAAGTTTGCGGGAGCTGTTCTGTGGGCTGTTGCCCCTGTGACACCGCTGTCTGTAACCATTTATCACGGAGACGTTTTCTCATCAAGAGACAAAGGATATATTCGTCCTTGGCGTATAGGGCTTCAGCTGTTCCACTCCCATGCATGCTAATGGAATGAAACCTTCTTTTTGCACGTGGGTTACTTTTCTTATTCAGTGTCAATAGGCCACGGAATCCTTGGGAGAGGCTGAGCGACTAAATGAATTCCATGCATTGCTACCTGTTCACTTTGAAGAAACATTCTATATGATATCGACAAAGCTTTTGAGCAATTATTTCTATCTAACAAAAATTGAATAATGTATTTGTTTTTAAAAAGGCCACAATATATGTATATTTCATTGTGAGACTATACAAAAGAAGCAGTTGGCCATGAATTCTGGCTAAGTTCCAAAAGCTGACCAATAGGAACAAGAATTTGTCTTTGGAGAAAGGATGTTCTCAGCAATCTGCAAGGCTGGAGGGAGGCTTCGTTTTTTTCAGATCTCATCTGATATTTCCCATTAAACTGCTGTAGTTGAAAGGACATGTGTTTCTATGAATTTGCATTTTTTATCCCTAGCATTTAGGTTGAGCTAGAGTAATTGTTGTGTGGTATAGAGAGTGTAAATTGATATAACCTGTGAAAGGGCCATTCGTTAATATGCATTAAAATTAAAAATGCAATTTCCTGGGCTGCAACTTTACTAAGTACTTACCTTAAATTCACTTACAGATACGATTGAATAAGATTTAACAGGTAAGTTCAGGAATGTTTACTACAGTAATGGCCAAAAGGGAGAAAAATCAAAGTGTTCATCATTATTAAGTGAATACTTTGGGTTCATTAAAACACTGTAATATTTTTTCTAAACACTGTAATATTTGATCAAAAGATTTAAGTTAGTATTTATTTACAGATTTATTCATTAATTTGTCTGTAAACTTTAGGTTAAGGAGTGTGTACAAGAAATGTATTCCACAGCCGGACAGTGGTGGCACACGCCTTTAATTCCAGCACTCGGGAGGCAGAGGGAGGCGGAACTCTGTGAGTTTGAGGCTAGCCAGGTTTACAATAGGTAGTTCCAGGACAGGCTCCACGGCTACAGAGAAACCCTGTCTTGAAAAAACAAAAAAAAACAAAACAAAAAAACAAAAACAAAAAGAACACACACACACACACAAAGAAATGTATTCCAGTCATTACAGATCCAGTTCCTTTTTTCAAAAGACAAAATACCGGACTTGAGGACATGCCTTTGGAGCCCAACACCCAAATAAAAATCCAGGCATGAGTGTGTGTGTGCTCGTAACCCCAGTGCTGGGTGCAGGTGGGGAGCAGAAGCAGGAGGACCCCTGGGGCTGACTATGGTTTAGCTCCAAATGCAGGAAACCCTCATCTGAAAGGAGCAGGGAGAATGACAGAGTGGGACACTGCTGTGGGATCTCCTTCTGTATATGTGTTGCTTTTATTGGTTAATGACTAAAGAAGCTGCTTTGGCCTGTGACAGGGCAGAATAGAGCTAGGTGGGAAAACTAAACTGAATGCTGGGAGAAAATAGGTGGAGAAAACCTGACGCCATGTGGCTGCCGCCAAAGGAGACAGATGCCTGGGAACTTTACCAGTAAACCGCGAGCCTCGTGGTAAAATACAAAATAATAGAAATCGGTTAATTTAAGATGTAAGAGCTAGCTAGCAACTTAAGATATTTCCAAACAGTGTTTTAAATAATATAGTTTCTGTGTACTTATTTCGGGTCTAAGCAACTTGGAACAAATGAACAGCCTGAGCCAAAAGGACACCTATCAGGTAGGGTTTCTACTGCTGTGACAAAACACCATGACCAAACAGCAAGCTGGGGAGGACAGGGCTTATTTGGTTTACACTTCCACATCACTGTTCTTCATAGAAGGAAGTCAGAGCAGGACCTCGAACCTGGCAGGCACCTGGAGACAGGAGCTGATGCAGAGGCCCTGGAGAGGCGCTGCTTACAGGCTTGCTCTCAAGGGCTTGCTCAGCCTGCTTTCTTACAGAACCCAGAACCACCAGCCCAGGACTGGAACCACCCGCAATGGACTGGGCCCGCTCCCACCAATCACTAAGAAAATGTCTTACAGCCTTGCCTACAACCTGATCTTATGAAGGCATTTTCTTAATTGAGGTTCCCTCCGTTCAGATGGCATCATCTTATGAAGCATGTATGACTGTAAGCATGTAGAAAGATCTCCAAAATATATTTTAAAGTTAAAACAGTAGATAGTCATGTAGGAGATACAGTGGGTTTTCTTTGGGGACAAAATTTAAATGTACCTCCTCCCACTTTATTATCAATAAAATATTGAGAGTGGACACATTTATTCTTTAATAAGTAGTCACGTTCCCCAGAGCCAACTGCATGTCTGGACCATTGTTTGAAACTTTGTATCCAAGTGAACCAAATCGGTTTCTTTAGAAATGAAAGCCAAAGCTTTCCTTCTTTTGATGGTTCTTCCTGATCCCCTGGGGCTGGTTTCTTTCAGCCCTGGGTTGTCACTTTCTGCTACTTTCTCACCTGTTCAGAAGCAAAGCAGGAAAACATTGTTATGTATTAAAGAAACACTGAAAGGAATTTCAAATTGGGTTATTCAGTGAGTTTTTAAAAAACCCTCATATCTAATCTTCAAATAATTTATGTGCAGAAAACATCGGTGCTTCTCTTCTGTGTACAACAGGTAGAAATTAAAGCAGTGCCTGCTTCAGATCTGCTGTGCTGACACAGAATGGGCTCCTTACTCACTGCCTACCTTGTTGTCTAAAGCATGGTGATTACTATAATCACAGTTTTGCTACATAGACATGAAAGAAGAGTCAAATATAGAATGGGAATACAGAGATGATTATAAATGCTTATAAGTTATAAATGGAAGATTAAATATGACTCAATAAGCATCTTCACTGTCCCCAGCTATCCAGATTTTATTAGATAAAAGCTAGTCTCCCAAATATTATTAAATTCTTTAGTTAGGTAGACAGTCCAGGCAGACAGGAATAGTTATTTGCCTGTAATTAAGCAGGCTACCTAGTAAAATCTTTGTTTCTAATGGTCTTTACAGGAACCTTGGCCACATAGGCAAATTATCATATATGAATGCTCCTAGATCCTACAACCTACTTGGGTGTGTGCCTAACCCTTCCCAAAATTTATCTCAAGTGGGCAGATGGAATTCTGTTAAGTCACAGGGTGTGGTGGCACACGCCTTTAACCCCAGCAGAGGCGGGTGGATCTCTGTGAGTTCAAGGCCAGCCTGGGCTACCTACTGGGTGAGTTCCTGGACACTGGGGCTATACAGAGAAACCTTGTCTCAACAAAACAAAAGATCAGTTGTGCCTTCTTTACTGAAAGAAAAGAAAATATGAGCGATGACCCTTACTGTGGAGCTGGTTGAGGACAGAAGGTGGAAGCACAGTGCAATCGCTCAGAAGTACAGAGCTTGTCAAGAGAGAACACAGAGGTAGACATCTAACCAGAGTGCCATGTTTTTTATCCCTATATTCAGGAGGCAGAGACAGACAGATCTCTGAGTTTGAGACCAGTCTGGTCTACAAAACAAGTTCTAAGACAGCCAGGACTACAGAGAGAAACTCTGCCTTAAAAAACCAAAATAATAATAATAATAGTGATAATAATAAACAATAAAACAAAACAGACCAGGAAACATGTTTATTCTAGTCTAAGCCTGTGCAGACTGACACTATTTCTGCTGAAGGTCCTTCCTAACACTAACTGAAAATCCAAAGCAAGAATGCCAGTTCCACTGGTTTGCCTGTGAGAAAATCAGGTGAGCCAGGTTCAATGGCATCTTTAAGCCCCTGCAAGAGAATGGGCTTTTGCTCCGATCAAGGGGAGAAACAGTAGAAGGGTTATGCTGAGAGCATCTCCCTTTTAGAGAACCTGTTAGGACTGAGGTAGAAACAGAGAAACCCTTAAGGAGATCACTGCAGTGACACAGAGAAACACCAAATATCACATTGATTTGGATTAAAAATACTTGACTTAAAGAAACTTTTTCAGAGTCTCCTGTTTCATGAGGGCATTGATAGTGACTCTGCTCTTAGGTTTTCTTTCTACCAATTCTAAATACGGCGGATTATCACTGCAGCCAGTGCTGGTTGGAAGCCAACTTTCCCTCTTCTTCCCACCATGCTTTCTATTATTTACATTTAAACTTCAGCTGAAATTCTCCTGGCTTCCCAAACTTTAATCCTATCTGGCATCTAACTCCCCTCAGAATTATTTGAAGCAAAGCATTCCTAATGACTTCAAAGAGCATTTCACAGTTAGATTACTGGAGGGCAGGGTGACAAGAGTAGCTAAGTCCCCTCCTTGCCACACAGAGGTATGTAGGCAGAGCTGTAGAGAAGAAGCACAGAAACTCATTTCCTGTTGCTGCTTCTTTTGTTTGTTTGTTTTTTTTTTTTTTTTTCGAGACAGGGTTTCTCTGTGGCTTTGGAGCCTGTCCTGGAACTAGCTCTTGTAGACCAGGCTGGGCTCGAACCCACAGAGATCCGCCTGCCTCTGCCTCCCGAGTGCTGGGATTAAAGGGGTGCACCACCACCGCCCAGCCCTGTTGTTGTTTTGAAAAGGACTTAGTTCCCTTTAGAGTGTTTTTTTATTTGGAAATCTGTTATTTAAGGGGAGAATAGATTTGTATTGATTGAAATTTGATTCATGTTCTTGTTATTACTTTGTCCTTAAGACTATATGGCAGATTTGGTTTAGCATAACACAGATGAGCATTTGGTTTACAAAGATTAATAAATCCTATCTTTAAATCATGTCTTTGAAACATAAGCATTTGCTACACCAATTCTCTAGGAAAGAACCCTCTGGTATTATTCTTGGCTTTGTTGGAATGAGAGAATGGATTATCTTAATAAAGAATGATTCTTTGTGAGAAAATATTGTTTGACAGGCAAAGCCATAAAAATCAATGCACAATCTGTTTCAGTAAAATAAATAAACTAGCAATTTCTTTCCTTCTTTTGTTTTTTAACAGAATGGGACAGTGTTTGGAGGTGAATATGGTGAGCATTCACACAAGATTGCTTCCCCCCAGCTATCCCATTCCATATTCCTTGAGCCACATTCAGCTTCCTCTCACTATCTGCCTTAATTAAAATTAAAGTTGTGGTTTCTAAAAACAAAAACTTGGACTCTTACCTATTATATGTGAGCAATAAGAACACACAGATGCATGGTTGAGAGAAAATGGCAACAAAGGAAATTATGATAAAAAGAGCAATATCACCGGGGGTGATGTACACCTTTAGTTCCAGCACTCGGGAAGCAGAGAGGCAGGTGAATCTCTATGAGTTACGGGCCAGTCTAGTCTACAGAATAAGTTCCAGGACATCCAGAACAACATAGAGAAACCCTGTCTTGAAAAGACCAAAGCCAACCATACAAATAATAAGACCAATGACAACATCAACCTCTTCTAGTATTGCCGAGCTAAAGCAGTCTGTGGCAAGTAACTTTAATAGCCGTACCGACTGTTGTCCAAGCGTGAGCTCCACGTTCCTTCCAATCCCCAAGACTTCTTCCTTGGGCCTTCCTTTGTGGTAGTCTTTCTCTGAAAATAACTTATCTTTGAAGTGACTAAACTTTGGCTAGTCGAGTAGATAATATGACCTGAGATCACTTAAAACTATGTATGTAGCCTGCTGTCTGCTTAGTTGTTCAACTTTAACCTGTTTTTAAGACAGCTGTGTAGCCATCCTTACTGTGCCTCGAATTTCCCATGCGGTCAGCTTTTATAACCTAAAATAAAGGCATGAGTTTAAAATTAAACTATGTATTCTTCCATGCCTTTGACTCAGAATAATGTATGTATGTTGTGGTAACCACATGCTGAAAGTAGTTAAGGTTGAAAGCAACCTTAAAAAACAAATGTCTTATAAATGTTGGAAGCAACATGTGGATATTTGTTGATGATGTCTGTGTGCAGTTTTGTGTGCTGTTCTGGGTCAGTAAAGTCACTTCCTTCCTTGTGAAATGCTGTTGAAGATCTGTGAAACTTTTCCCTCATTCCTTTCCTATACCATGCTTTATGTTAGGTTCAGTAGAGAGCGAAGTCCTTTGTTGGGAGAGCAACTGTCAGGACATACCAGATACTATGGCAGATACCCAACATGCTAGTAGCCACAGTCTCCAGACAGATGCACAGGGAGAGCACTGGAGAATTCAAATGTGGGCTCACTTGTGGTCTGAACTACTACAAGAGCAAGTCTCTTCATTCCTTAATGAAACACTGGCACTCTTGAGCGCTTCCACAGTTATCTACCCCACCTTGGTATTACTCACTTTCATAGTTAATCCTTAGCATAAATCAAGGTGGATTAACCAAAGGATGTTAGTGGTCACTGCCTTCTCCTTGCCTCCTTTTTCCTCACTAAAAACTAAAGAAGGCATCTCTGGGCTTACCTCAGTGGTTGAGAGTTGGTCTAGCATGCTCGAGGTCCTGGGTTTATCTCTAGTGCCATTAGAGTAAAATATGTATGTGTGTGTGTGTGTTTATATGACAAAAGCTTTTAAAAATTGATGTTCACTTCTAATGTTCCTTGATTAAGCAGTTTAAAAAAAATCTGCTAAGGGTCTGAAAAGGAGGCTCAGCAGTTGAGAGCACGTTCATTCGAGCAGCCTTATATAGACTGAGTAGGTAATGTTTAGATTGCATGCATGTATGTATGTATATGCATCAATAGCAATTCATGAAAAAGAGGCCATGAATTTGAAGGAAAGCAGGGAGGGGTGTTTGGAGACAGGGAAGGGAAGAGAGAAATGCAATTATATTATAATCTCAAAAATAAAATTTAAAAAGAAAAACTGAGAGTAATTTCTGTATTCCTGGGTGGATTTTTTTAAATTGATATTTATTGAGCTCTACATTTTTCTCTCTTCCCCTCCCTGCCTCTCCCCTCCCCTCTTTAATCCTCCCCCAAGATCCCCATGCTCCTAATTTACTCAGGAGATGTTGTCCTTTTCTACTTTCTACTTCCCATGTAGATTAGATCTATGTAAGTCTCCCTTAGTGTCCATATTGTTGTCTAAATTCTCTGGGATTGTGGTTTGTAGGCTGGCTTTCTTTGCCTTATGTTTAAAAACCACCTATGAGTGAGTACATGTGATAACTGTCTTTCTGTGCCTGGGTTACCTCACTCAAAATAATGCTTTCTAATTCCATCCATTTTCCTGCAAAATTCAAGCTGTCGTTATTTTTTTTCTGCTGTGTAATACTCCATTGTGTAAATGTACCACATTTTTTTTTATCCATTCTTCAATCAAGGGGCATTTAGGTTGTTTCCAGTTTCTGGCTATGACAAACAAAGCTGCTATGAACATAGTTGAGCACATGTCCTTGTGGCACAATTGAGCATCCTCTGGATATATACCTCAAAGTGCTATTACTGGGTCTTGAGGAAGGTTGTTTCCTAATTTTCTGAGAAATTGCCACACTGACATCCATAGGGGTTGTACCAGCTTGCATTCCCACCAGCAATGCAGAGAAGTGTTCCCTTTTCCCCACAACCTCTCCAGCATAAATTGTCATCAGTGTTTTTAATCTTGGCCAATCTTATAGATGTAAGATGGAATCTCAGAGTTGTTTTGATTTGCATTTCTCTGATGACTAAGGATGTTGAACATTTCCTTAAGTGTCTTTCAGCCATTTTAAATTCCTCTGTTGAGAGTTCTCTGTTTAGGTCTGTACTCCATTTTTTTTTATTGGATTATGTGATCTTTTGGTGTCTAATTTCTTGAGTTCCTTGTATATTTTGGAGATCAGACCTCTGTCTGATGTGGGGTTGGTGAAGATCTTTTCCCACTCTTTTGGGAATGTTTGTTTGTTTGTTTGTCTGTCTGTCTGTTTGTTTTTCTTTTTTTTTAATTTTATTTATTTATTATGTATAGAGTTCTCTGCCTGCATGTATCCCTGCAGGCCAGAAGAGGGCACCAAATCTCATTGCAGATGGTTGTGAGCCACCATATGGTTGCTGGGAATTGAACTCAGGACCTTTGGAAGAGCCATCTCTCCAGCCCCCTTGTTTCTTTTTCAAAACAGGCTTTCTCTATATATCCCTAGCTGTCCTGGGGCCCGCTCTGTAGATCAAGCTGCCCTCAAACTCAGAGATGGGGTGGATTTTTAAAAACATTTACATAATAAGCCATTTACTTAAGAGAAATATGACAATACTTGCTAGCATTAATAGAATTCAAATTCTCAAGCAAAACAAGTATTTTAGAAAAGAAAAAAATTGAGACAGGATTTCTCTGTGTAACAGCCCTGTCTGTCCTGGTCTCTTTGTAGACCAGACTGGCCTTGAACTCACAGAGATCCACCTACCTCTGCCTCCCAAGTTTAGGGATTAAAGGCATGCACCACCATGCCCCGCATATTTTAGAAAATTTTTATTGTCTATGAAGTTAATAGGTTCTTAAAACTAAAATAATTTTGTGAGGAAATTGACATTGATAACAGCAGTGAGATATTGAAAAGAAATATGAAATTTTTCAGCATGTGGGGGATCTGTGCAACCCAGTTAGCCAATAAAATCCAAATAAATAATGCATTGATACTACAAAATTATCCACAGATAAAAGATCCAGTCCAGCTGGAAGGTTAAGATATTGCAATATTGTAGTGGTCTGAATGCGAATGGTCCCTGTTGGCTGGACTGTTTAGGAAGGAGCAGGAGGTGTGAACTGGCTGAAGGGGGTATGTCACTGGGCGTGGGCTTTGAGGTTTCAAAGGCTGTCTGTCATCTATAGTGTGCTCTCTGCCTCTGGCTTTCAGATCCAGAGGGGAGAGCTCAGCTCTTCCTGCCACAGTTCATTTACTCTGCCTTCATGGACTCTAACCCTCTGGAACCATAAGTCAAATTAAAGGTTTTCTTTTTCAAGTTGTCTTGGGTTGTGGTGATTTGTCACAGCAATAGAAAGGGAACTAAGACAGATGGGACCGAGTAAATCAGCCTTGCTGATATGGTTTTGGGTGCTACGGTGTAACTGGTCTTTATGAAATTTCCATTCATTGAGTTTTGGCATTGTATCAAAGCAAATATAATGACATACTAATCCATAAAGCATATAAAATGACTGACTAACACAGAGAAATCACTGGTATTTCTTTCCACTGAAAATGAGGGATTTGTAAGAGGTATTAAGAAATCGACCATAGCATCAAAATAATTGTCCATAGCATCAAAATAATCAAATGTAGGAACATGATCAGCTTAGGACTTGTAGAGTGAAACACTGCAAAATAGTGCTGATGGAAATGAGATGATTTCTAAATGAATGGAAAGACAGTAGCTTGACAGATTTAAGATCACTAGACAAGTATTACTTTTAAAAGGCATAGATTCGATATAATCCTTGTTAAAATCGCAATGGCAATTTTTGCTAATTTTTTTTTTTTTTTGGTTTTTCAAGACAGGGTTTCTCTGTAGCTTTGGAGCCTGTCCTGGAACTAGCTCTTGCAGACCAGGCTGGCCTCTAACTCACAGAGATCCACCTGCCTCTGCCTTCCAAGTGCTAGGATTAAAGGCGTGCGCCACCACCACCCGGCGATTTTTGCTAATTTTTAAAACGGATTGACTTTGTTATTTGACAATTTTATAATGGACTGCATTCTGATTACCCTCCCCACACCCTTCATGTCTCCTTCCAGTCCCTTTGACCTGTCCTGTGATCCCTGCTGGTGTGCGGTCATGGCTGCCGAGACTCACAACTGGGCAGGCTCCGAGTGACTGTTGGATGCTCAGCCATAGCGGAGACATCTGCTTCATGCCCTCCAAAACTCAGAGCATGTGGTGGAAGAGGGAGGGGAGAATGTAAGAGATGGAGGGAGAAGAGGAGTGTGAGAAAGAGTAGCGTTGTTCCTGTCCCTCTTGGAGGCTCGTGATATGGAAGAAGTCCAAGTAGGCAAGGAAGTAATTCTTGGAGCTTAAATAGGAGGTGAAGCTTTGCCTTGTGCTGTCTGAGACACGGCATAGCATGTTCATGATTGAAAATGAGTGTGGGTAGCTGAGCAGTGCTGATGCACACCTTTAAGCCCAGTACTCGGGAGGCAGAGCAAGTGGATCTCTTTGAGTTCTAGACCAGCCTGGTCCACATAGTGAATTCTGGGACAGTCAGGGCTATATAGAGAGACCTTGTCTCAAAAAAACAAAACCAAAACCAACCAACAACAACAAAAAGAAAATGAATGTGAGGAACTGGAACAGAGCTTAGTGGTTGAAAGTACTTGTTGCTCACACCAAGGACCTGGGTTCAGTTCCCAGTGCTCACGTGGTGGCTCCCGAACATCTGTACCTCCTGTCCCAAGGGATTCAATGCCCTCTTCCAACCTCCATGGGCCTATTCCTGTGGAGCACATAATACATGTAGGCAAAACAATTCATAAACATAAGTACATTTGAATTTTTTTAAAAGGAAATGAATGTGATGTGTGGGATCTCCCCAAGATCTATGCTATCATAAAGGACAGTGTTGTAATGAGCTGGTTGGTAAGAAAGAGCAAAACTGACTTGATGCAATAGACTGACTACTTAGGTATTGAGCAGCACTTCCTTAGGTTAGTCTTACACTCAATATGAACAAGAAACTTCCTCTGTAACATCAAGGATGACTCTGACCCTTGTCTTCAATTTAGAAAGATCTGGGGATCATCCTATTCCTGAGAGACTGTCCAGAACTAAGTGCTATGTGACTGTGTGTGTGTGTGTGTGTGTGTGAATTGACCTGAACACTTCTAGTTATTGGGTGGAATAGATTAGCACTTATAGCCTGGAATATTTGGTGCGGGAGAATTGTCCGTATTCTGTCAGTCATGACTTAAATAAATGCTGATTGGCCATTAGCCAGGATGTATAGGTGGAACAACCAGACAGGAAGTAGAGGCGGAGCAAGGAGAATAGGAGAATTCTGGGAAGCAGGAAGCTCTCTCGGCACTCCTGGCCTGGACCACAGAAGAAGCAGGATGTGACCTGCCCTGCTGAGAAAGGTATTGAGCCATGTGGCTAACATAGATAAGGATAATGGGTTAATATAAGCTACAAGAGCTAATAAAAAACCTGAGCTAATGGGCCAATCAGTTCATAACCTAATGTAGAATCTGTGTGTGATTCTTTGGGACCTAATGACTGTGGGACCTGGTGGGAGGACAGAAACCAAGCAGGCCTTCATACTACAAGTATTGCTGCCCAGATTCCCTCAGTGCAACAGGAGACAACTGTAGGCCAGTCATCTGTATATCAGCACTGCTTGGGGCTGCTGAGTTCTGGAATAGTGATAATGCTTGTCCATCTTTTACCCCATCCACAACACTATCTTTAAACTTGGTTATACAGGAAACCGTGGGAAGATTATTTTTCTGTCTTAGTTCAGCCCATTCAGCCTGTCTTCCCATTCCAGTTTCCTTCTCTCTCTTCCACACTGTTTCTGTGATTAGCTAACTTCTAATTGCTTGATTTTTACTTTTTATTTACAGCACTGGCCTTTGTCCTTGGACCCCAGAGGGGACAAGATGTTTCTGATCAGAGTCTGGAAGCTGGCAGTAGATCAGATGTGCCCCAGAGCCACCTCGCCTTACTCACATCTGCTCCACTTGCCTCCCTCCAGTCACCTCCTTCTGATCCTCCCCTCCCACTATGGCCACAAAACCTGCCTTGGGGCTCCAAAGTACTAGAAACAGGGAGCCGGGCACCTCATTGGCATCACCATTTTGAGAAGTACAGCTGGTCTTCGTCTTCCCACGAGCAGGACGATTCTCCTACTATTATTTTAAGTAAAGAAAGGATTCCTGTAAAGATTATTACATTTACTGCTAAGTTTAGTCCCAGGCAAGAGCTGGCATTTGAGTGCATGCAACTATAAACGTTTTCCATAATTAGTGGGATGCTGAGACATTAACTTATTCATGTGTTACAGAATCATTTAAATAAAATAAAGTAAATAAAATGATTTTAAAAATTAAGCATAATTTCTTTCTCCTGAGCGATGATGGCAATGAACTGCATAGACCATCATTTTAAATTAGTGGGAAAATGAGGCATTGGTTTGACCCACATGGAACTGTCATTATCTATCAGTTTTGACATTTTGTGATTATTTACTATAGGAAAATATAAGTTTCAAGACTTGGCTTAATGTTGTTTTAAAGTCTTTATTATGATATTTCCTTTTCAATTTTAAATTTTTCTTTCCCATGGTTTTCAGTTACTTCACACTGCCAGTAGAGGGCGATGATTGCCTTGTGAGCTCACGGGAAAATATAAAACATCCACACACGCATCTGGTTATAATCTCCCTCTCCTGCTCTCCGCTTGAGCAATTCAACTTGATGTTGCATAATTCCTTTCTCTTTTCTTTTACTCTATACGGTGGCAGAACCAACACAAAAAGATGAATACTTTCTGTACCTTTCAAATCCCTCAAAGCGGCAGCTTTCACATTCTATCCTATTGATACTGCATTTGGCAGTGGATAAAGGCACACAGTTAAAGTCTATCATAATTGGTTTTATTTGTGTAAGATTTTCTTCTGAACTAGTGGCCACCCGTGATTTTATAATTATCAGAACTCAGCTAGCTCAGCACTTCTTGTAGGAACTAGTCACAATCTACTTTCTCGCTTTTGGAAGAAAAGCACAAAAGGGAAGGGAAAAGAAAAACCAAAGAGTCTTTAGGGAGCTCTGGTTTGTTCGGGATTACGCCCTCAGATTGCAGCGAGCAAGTCTGGGCTGAGTTTGCCTGCCTGGCCTTCTTCCAAACACAGCCGTAATCATCTTTTTCCTTTCTCGGAACTTTACAAGGAGAGACAATTAATGAACTTCTCTTTTTGAAAAATTAAGGCCCATTCTAGTTTATGTTGCCTGACAGGATCTGTCGTGTAACACTTGCAGACAGCACAACGGAACCCCGAAGCGCTCTCTTTCCAGGAGTTTAAATAGGAACTGGAAGGTGGAACACCCCGAGATCAGTTCCATGTTCCATGAACCAGGTGCCTACATGTAAGGCGTGAACTTTACAGGACTCTGCATAATGCCTACATACCACCAGTCACCCTTTCTTCCTTTAGGGCTTGGTTTTCCCACCCGTGCAGGAGCAGACAGTGGAATCTTTGTTTCTAGGGGTTTTGTTTGCTTTCAGTCACTGGTAAAGCAAACATTACCTCAGATCGGAGAAATCCTTGGTAGAGTGCGGGGGTCCCGGGAGAGCGTTTTGTACCCAGCTCTGATGACGTTATCAGATTATCTGGTGTGGCCTGCTGAGGACAGTTTAATTGCAGCGCCCCGTGCAGATTGGATAGGTCTGTCCTGGGTCTTGAAGAGGTAAACTGGTTCACTTCCGGAGGCAGATGCAAAGAAGAAGGACGGAAGAGAAGCTTTTCCTTTCTTATTACATGTAGCCTGGCTCTTCCTTATAAAAACAAAACTTCAGAGCCTGTAGTGTCTCATCAGGCAGAGTCACGTTTATACTTAACTATGAGTTAAGTGTAAGTCAACTTCATACAGAAGGTTTCTGGAAAGTGTAGTTGTCTTCTACTATATCACCAAGAATGCAAACACAAACTTATTTCAAGGTAATTATGCAAAGTAGAAGCCTGGTATCTGTCCTCAAAGAGAAAGCACAGGCAGAAATCATAACCATGGTCCAACTGGAACTCGATGTCAGGAGTGAAGGATTTCTTAGTCTCATCCCCCAACTTTAAGTAATGGATTTCAAGACCTTCAATATTGATTCAAGAGAATGAATGGCTGAGTCATTGAGAGGGACCGTGACAAGTGGACAAATGCTACCATGGTGACGTTTTGCTATGCAGTGTGGTTAGTGAGCCTTGCTGGTTTCCTACCCCTGCCATTGAAGCAGAGACAAGCCATGGGACGTGCCACCCAGCAAGCCTGGACCAGAGGCAGCCTGGAGGTACCATTTAGCCAGCTCTTCTTGAGGGGTTAAACATTCAATATATATTTCTGTCTGATTGATGGGAAATTCAGTTTTAAACATGAGAAAACCTCAGAAATTTGCTTCTAGTTAAGAAATAAAAACTAGGTCTTTGAAAGTCTCCAACAGCATTTCTTGAAAATGTTTTCTAAAATGGCTGCTTGCGGACAAATGTGTGGTTTAGCTTGAGAAAGCAAAAACGTGAACTATATTTCATAGGATGTACACGATTCATCTACTCCTCTGGTAACTAGGAAAGTAAAATCTCACACGCGGCAAGTACTAAATAAAAGGAAATTTGCAATTGGTCACTACTGTAGGTGTGGAAGGCAGACTCGAGCACGAGTCCAACTACATTCTAAATATTTATCCTTACACCCACAGGCAAGTGTCATTGTCACTCATCATGAAAGAGACGTCCCAAGAGAGATCAAAATGCAGAGAACAAATGGCCATGTGGTGTCCAGCCCCAAGGGATACATTTACCACAGAACTGAATGTCTTTAAAAACAGCATTTCTCAAAGTTTATTTTGTGTAATAGGAATAGGCTAGAAAGAAGTTTCTGTGATCAAATGAATTTATAAACATTTTTGTTTGTTTTTTTTTTTGAGGCAGGGTTTCTCTGTAGTTTTCTTTTTAAATTGATTTTTATTGTGCTCTACATTTTTCTCTGCTCCCCTCCCTGACTCTCCCCTTCCCCCTTCAACCCTTCCCCAAGGTCCCCATGCTGCCAGTTTACTCAGGAGATCTTGTCTTTTCTACTTCCCATGTAGATTAGATCTATGTGTGTCTCTCTTAGGGTCCTCATTGTTGTCTAAGTTCTCTGGGATTGTGATTTGTAGGCTGGTTTTCTTTGCTTTATGTTTAAAAACCACTTATGAGTGAGTATATGTGATAATTATCTTTCTGTGTCTGGGTTACCTCACTCAAAATGATATTTTCTAGTTCCATCAATTTTCCTGCAAAATTCAAGATGTCCTGGGAGTCATTCTGTAGGCCAGGCTGGCCTCGAACTCAGAGATCCGCCTGCCTCTGCCTCCTAAGTGCTGGGATTAAAGGCATACACCACCACCCAGCTTGATAAACAAACTTAAACTGGCCATTTTCTATAATGCTCAGGTCCCTTAATATTTCATTGCACTTAGTGATGCCACATATGTGATTTTTCCTTTGCACTTTGGGGGGGGCTGAATCTATAATAATATTTTTTGAAATACTGAGGCAAATCCTTTGCTTGAGTGGTTTTAATTCAGTGTGGTTTGAACATCCATTGGTATTCCTGTCTGTAGCGTTTTATATTAAATTTATGTTAAATTTATATGATAAGCTCTATGTCAGGAGTCTCTAAAAGACAGGACTGATATAATGAATAGATATGCACACCCATATGGAGATATCATTTATTAGACTGTCTTACAGGTTTCTCCACCAGCACTGCATTCGAGCAGAACTGGGAACCAGGCTTTGTCTTCAGAACTTCAACATCCTCTCAACATCCTCCTTCCTCACACCTCCTTCCAAATCCCTACTGGTCCTCTTTCTTTCCCTCCCTTCCACCCTCCCGCCTCCGTCCCTTCCTCCTTTCCACCTCTGTTCTTCTCTTACCTTCCTTCTTCCCTCCATCCATCCCTTGTACCTCTTCCTTCCCTCCCTCCCACCCTCACTCCTGTCCTCTTTCCTTGTTAATGTATGACACAAACAACAGTCTCTGAAAGCTGTAAATAGTGGTTCAGGCTTAGAAAAACGTTCCAGTGGTGGGATCCGCCCATGTGAAGATCTCTAGTGTCAAGCAGAGGGCAAACCTTGTGCAAAGGCTCTGAGGAAGAGTGATTAAGCTATGTGTTGGGCATGCTGTGAAACAGCAGAGAAAGAGGTGGTGGGCTGGAGTACAGGGCACAGAAGCATGCAGGGCCTTGGGTTTATGTCAAGGGTGCGGACAGTGGTCCGAGTGCTGAATGTCACAGTGGTCCAATGCGTGGCTTGTTCCTTCTAGGCAGATAATGGGCTTCTAGAAAAACCAATATACTTCTTCTCATTTAGAACATGGGCTATGGTTTGGATTTTGGATGTCCCCTAAGACCAATGTGGCAATGGCTTTGTCCCCAGAGTGGCATTTTCAGGAGATGGGAGAATCTTTGGGAGGGACTATAGGGTCTCCTTGGGTCACTGGAAATGCATCTGAAGGGTGAGCCAGCTGAACTATTCTCCTTCTCCTTTGTTCTCTGGGTCTGCTGTAGACTTTTCTTTTTTTCTTTTCTTTTTTACTGCGTGCTGCCTCAACTTAGATCCAAAACCATGTGGTAAACAGATCATTGATGGGAACCTTAAAAAAATTGAGCCAAAAGAAAACGTTTCTTTATCAGTTGTCTGGCTCAGTTGTTTTGTTGCAGTGGTGGAGAGCTGTCTGACATAGTGACTCTAACTTTCTGAGCTAAGTTTTGGTTTTGCTTTTGTTATCATATTCTGAATTTGGAGTGACTGAATTTTCACCTTTGCATTTCAAGAATGCAAAGCCTAATAAATAGAGCACTGTATCCATAAATGCTCTTTTCCCACAGTGCCTTCCAATTTCTTCTGTATCCTAAACTCTCAATGATTATCGTTAGTGACTCACTTACTTTCCTCAAGTAAAAGGGTTAGGAGAATAAATTTTCATTTCACTGCTAGAAAAAATGTCATTCCCAGAGAAAATATGCAAGTTGTTTAATGATATAAGACTTGGTGGCACAAGGACTAAGAATATTTGACCTACAGGGACCAAATCTGAGACATTTTAAATAACCAGCAAAACAAACCAGGCCAAAAACAGTTTTCTAATTTTACTATTTTGTTTTGCATTATGATTTTCTGGATAGTAGTCACTGTTTTAAGCCTGTGTTGTCTGAAACCCTGGAGCTATGCTGCAGAATTTGAGTAAGCATTCCTATCGGTGTCTACTGCATTTACTGCTTCTAGAAGCAGCTCATAATACATTAGTATCCCCAGATAACAGTTAGTTACTTAAAATTTATTCTGTTTGATTAATTGGGAAGGGCACTGAGGATCCTTGACTTGTCTTTCTTTATATTTTACTTAGCCACTCAAATTGTTCTTAATTTAAGTTTCCTTCTCTCATTAAAAAGTGGAGACAGAGGGTTGGACTCAGCCTCACTGGTTTGCGCCTTTATATGCTTGGCGCTGCATTTGTTCTAACAACGCCTGTGGCTATTCGGACACTAGGACTTTGTGTGTGTGTGTGTGTGTGTGTGTGTGTGTGTTGGGGGGCGCGGGGAGAAAATAACGACTTTTTAAAACAAAAATATGCAACCCTTTTGCTGTAGAGATGCAGTTCAGACACCACCTGATTCCCTTACTCCTTGAAGCAATAAGGCAAGGGCGAATACAGCAGTTTTTATGAGATGACGCCAATGCGGCCCTTGTAATGGACGCAGAGATACAGCCTTCATTGCTAATAATTCACCACTGAATGCCCAGAGTGAACATTTGAAGAAGGTTTCAATCGATGGTAAAAGAATCATCCTTTTAGGAAGAGCACAAGACTGGCCAAACACGATTCTCCCTGGAAAGAAGTCTGGGGGTAGCTTACAGAGGCTTGGCAGCACGGGGTGCGCTGCTCAGTGACAGGTCCTTGTGCCCTAGGAGCAACTATAAAGTTAATGACCCTAGGACGTATGGGGCGAGCATATAGCTCCTGCGCTCAGGCGGGTCAGCGTCTGCACCCACTGCTGGAAGAGTCCATTAACGATGGCCAAGGCGGGGAGTTCCCCAAGCCAGAGTGCGACCTGGCTGCCCGCTGCGCAGAGGAGGGCGCACAGCCACCCCTGCTCGTACGATCAGGTGAGCCCAGCCGCGGGACGAAGTCCTATTGGAGCAGAGAAAGTGGGGGGGGGGAGGTCGGGGCGGTGAAGCCTTAAACCAGAGGGACAGCGCGGGAGAGGATTAGCGGTGGAGGACAGGACCTTGCAGAGGGGCAGCACGGGCTGTGTGAAGGGAGCCCCGGCGCAGGCGGGGACCGGAGGGCGCGCAGATGTCGGTGACCCCAGAGCCAGGTGGGATATGACTTGGCGTTGGTGTTGCGAGAATCCAGTGGGTCGGAGAGCGCGACAGCATCCCATAGGCGGTTCCCGGGCAGCCGCTGCTGCACCTGTTGCTGGAGGTGGGAGAACGGGCGGCGTCGAGGGCGGGAGGGCTGGTGGCCGGCAGCGGGTAAAGGGACAATTGCCCAGTGCCTGCCGTCCACATAAAGCGGAGGCTTTGCATAGCTACCTCCGAAACTGCCATCTCAGAGAAGGGGAGCCTGGGATGAGCAGAGTAAAGTTTCCATCTTTCGCTTTCCGCGCACTTGAAACCTAAACTCTAGTTTTAAAGTTGGCCTGGAAAAATAATTGGCTCAGAACTGCAGGGGATCGATAAAACTTCTTCATGGGAAGGCCGAGGTAAATTTAAGGAGTCTTGTTAATGTTACAGATACTCACTGAGTTAGGCAATTTCAGAAAAATACATTATTGTCAAGGAGTCAGAAATTAGAGTGTAACAATTACACATGCGTATAGGTATATACACATATATCTTTATATTTTAAATTGCCTGAACTATTTTGGATTTTTTTAATTGGGGAAATGACTTTAAAGTGCAGCATTAACTTGTATATAACTTTGTAAGCCAGCATTTTACAAAATCTGTGGTCTTCTTTTAAAACATACACAATGTGCTTATAAGTAAACTGCACATTCTTAGAAACTGCCCTTAAGATTTTATTTCCGTCCAGGCAGTGGTGGCGCACGCCTTTAATCCCAGCTCTCGGGAGGCAGAGGCAGGTGGATCTCTGTGAGTTCGAGACCAGCCTGGTATACAAGAGCTAGTTCCAGGACAGGCTCTAAAGCTACAGAGAAACCCTGTCTCGAAAAACCAAAAAAAAAATTATTTCGGATAGGAAAAGCTCAAAATATATTTTAGCTGGCTTAGCACTGCTTAAAAAATTCCTGTGAGAGTTCTGACCACCTTCTGTTCCTGCAGTGAACTCTCCCCCTTTGTGTGTCATTTATCAAAAGAACTACATCAAAGAAATAGAGAAAAAGACATTAAGAAGAAAAGCAGAAAGTAGATCTTTACCAGGATAGGGCTCCCAGAGTTTAGTTCTGGGTGATTTCCTAGGCTAAGTAGTGAACTCTTAGACTGCTACAAATGCAGTCTAAGCTGTCAAAATACGTGCATGTGATTAGCCACTACATCCTGATGCTGCCACATTTCATGATCATTGTGGACATAGAAGCCACGAAAGCCTTCTGGATCTTGCTTTCATCACTTACAGTAAAGCTATTGCATGAGGTGATTGCAAGGATTTAGTCCAGCAAAACACTACATCGCTCCAGAGTGTATCTTAAAAAAACCAGCCAAGCAAAATATGATTGAGTGGTCATATTTTCATGATGGATATATATCTATATTTCTTTATTGACATTAAAGTTCCATAGAGACATTAAGTAATGGGCTCAGTGAAGTCCTTTATAAATACCTTACTGGACATATCGCTATCATAAACTGGAAAATATTATCCTAATTCCCAAACAATGCCACTGAGGCTGGGAAATTTCAAGATTCCTGCTTCAAATGGCCAGTTACTAAGAGCTAATCTTTCTTGAGTAGTTTTCACATCTGCATTATGATGAAGATTAGGAACAAAAGCTTAATCTGCCTATAGACTGAAGAAATCTGACTGTACTGTGTGTCCACAACCAGACAAAGGCTAACCATGTGAGCACATCCCATCTTGATGCCATCAGATGTAGGAATGAGTTAGTTAGCATTCACACTAGTTAAGAAAATAATTTAGTCTTATGCTATTGGATTCCTATTGTATTTAATGTCATAGGATAATAATATGAGATATTATTTGGGGCACAACTGTTCTTATAGAAATAAAAAAATACTTGTTAGAGTGATGTGACAGAGCAGAAGGTCCTGTTACATGGAAGAATATCAGCTGCCTTTCCCCTTGGAGGTGCAACGTTCAAGACAATGGGGGATGCTGTGTCCTGGGAGAAGGGAGTCAGCAGTTAGTTTGGACTGAAGCCTTTGTTCACATTCTCATGAGTGGCAATGGTGTGCGGCGTTTGCCCTGTGTACTCGATAGGCCAGCAACACTACTGAGCTCTTTACACAGATCCACTTCATAATTAGCCACAAATTATGATTCTCACTTCCATGGAAGTAACTAAGGCAGAAACGTCTACATCTTGGGAGAATTTCCCCACCTTCTGAAGTACTTTCTTGTCTTATTCTCTGTGGAAGACACAGATGAACTCCTGAAGTACCAAGAAAAGCTGTAGAGCCAAACTGGATGAACTTTTTATTTTGTGACAAAAGTGGGCCTGAGGAAAGTTGAGAACCAGTTAAGGCCAAACATTCTGAGCGGTCCCTTCATCTGTAAACTGATGCCTCAATGGGTGAATTTGCTCATTAATTTATTGTCACTCACAGAAGCCACTCCATGCATGCCCTTTTTATATTGATGCCCTTTTATCAAAAATGTCAAGGTTGTGCCAATTAGAAAGAAAAACCTTTAAGCACAGCGCCTGTTGTCCCTTTTCTAGTTTAGGGGGTGGAAATTGTTCTTCAGCTGAAGCGATGCCCTGCTGTCTGTTTGTGTTTCTGTTGGGAATAGGAAAC
Organism: Ondatra zibethicus; assembly: GCA_004026605.1. Classification (NCBI taxonomy): domain Eukaryota; kingdom Metazoa; phylum Chordata; class Mammalia; order Rodentia; family Cricetidae; genus Ondatra; species Ondatra zibethicus. The sequence goes on from PVIU01022297.1 coordinate 24,665, forward strand.
ACCCACCGTAGAGTCACAGTTTTTGCTTCCTGGAGGGTGGCTCAAGGACTCAGATGCTGCAGGAGTACTGAGCTCTGTACATAACTTTGTTAGGTTGTGAAACGGACAAGAGCATGTAAAATCACGTGAGTAGTCCAGACAGTGTAATGAATAAAGTCCCCATAGCCTCCCTCATCTGAGCACTGGGGAAAGCTACCCAGAGAGATAGCTTCCCCAGCTCATGCTGACCCAATGACAGCTTGATTGAAACCATTTACAGTTGAAAGGTAAGTATAGTCTTAGTATTCTGTTATTCCCGTTCAGTTCAGGTACATAAGTAAAAGTATTGGTTGAGAAATGAAGATAAGCATATTACCATCAAGCAGCGGAGAATGAAGCAATACAGGAAATCGATTTCTCAATCTGCAAGCACAGGCGACATCATTGTATATAGGGAGGGCTCCTCCTAAATTGGGTTGTCAGGCCACACAGGAGGGAATCCCCAGCACGGCAGCCCGTGGGCCTGATGGTGATGTAGCAGGGATGGGTGGGAACACAAAGGCTGTTTTCTGAGTCCACTGTGACACACTATCCACTTTAGAATGTGCTGGAGCAAGTCACTCGCCCAGCTGCTGGGCAGGTGGTCAGAGGCCTTTTCTTGTGCGCTCAGGCAGAAGTCTGGCTGCCCCTCAAAGGGTGGGCAGGATGCTTGCAGGACGTTTCTCACTCACCCTTAATGACTCTGAATGCCTAGAATGAGTCCTTCAAACAGTAGGGAAATATTGACCTTTGGAGTAACTGTCCATACATGAACTTTGAAATAATACAAAATTATTAGCTTATAAAAGGATTCTCTTAAAGAGAGTCAGTGAGAGCATGCTCCCTGTACATGCGAGTGTAATTACACTGAAAACGGTTTTTAAAACGGTCATTTTATTAACCTCATGAATTTGTTATTCAAAACTTTTCCCGATGTGATTTTTTTCAGTTTATGCCATCTACTTGAGCATAGAGTCCTTTCATGTTTTCTGTTAGGGCTTCCCATGGCTTTGAGCCAATGGTCTCTTCACATCTTGGCACATGGACATTATCTCTGAGGTGCTGGGAGACACTCAGCAAATTTCCCACATCTTAAGGGTTATGGAAAAAGCTACCTTTATGAATAGGTTTCAAATAATTCTCAGCAAGCCAAGGGTACGAACGTGAAGTAAAAATGCATTTCGTTCTCTGAAGCACAAGGTCCCCTGTCTGTCTTTAGTTTCCCTGAAAGGCAATTAGCATTTCAACTAGCCCATTTGGTTACATGCATTGAAGTAGTTGGTTTGTAATTTGCTGCTCTCTGTCTGAGGCCGCTGAGTGCTAGCTCTTATATAATCCTCTCCGAGTAGCCGCCTCTCCAGCATAGTTTTTGTTGCTGCTTCTAAATCAGTAACCAGCCCAGAGTTTTCCTTGTCTTCAACTGTAGGGTGCCATAGGACAAGGAAAATTAAATGTCAAGCTAATGAGGGGATAATTATAATTATAAATAGCCATCTTTACATGTGGTATAGGCTGAAAGATATAAAATAGCTTTATATAAAGTGTAACTCTAAAAAGGCACTTGTATGTCATTGTTAGTAGTTTTATTTCTGCATGCAATGTGCACCACTAATAAAGGGGATATAACTGTTATTAATGAGCTAAGATGACACAAAGTTAACAATGAAGAAGTGTTTTCTTGTTTTTAGTACTAACTTTACTTCCTTATGAAAGAGCAATATTCTGTGAAGGGAGATGAGCTAAAGGGGAAAGATTCTTAAATGTTCTAACGAGTGAGTGAATGCTCTGAGGACGATTTTGGGAACTGGTAAGGCTCTGTGACTCCATGCTAACTGAAAATAGGATTTTGTTAGCTTCTTTAGTCATGAATTTTGATAATTGTGTACTATTATCATGCTTCAGCTGTATCCTCACACCCCTCTGCAGGAAACACTGCATATATGATAATCCTTTTGTGAGGATGATTGGGCTGATAGGAGCCTTGAGTTGGAGTCGTCGCTCATCTTTTCATGGGCCGCTGCTTTTGTATGTTTGCCCTTATGCAGCTTATTTGGAAATAAAACAATGTACGCAATCCTCAGATGTTGACCAGCTGAGAGAAGACGTGAGAGAGGTGTTTTAGATAGAAGCCTCGCAGGCCGTCAGTACCCATTCTCTGCATTGTTAATCTGTGCTCACAGCGCTCCATGTGCTGCTACCCTGGGAGCTTTAGCATGTTATTCAGCTAATTCCCACGGCTGGTGAGTGGGTGTGGTATGAAGAGTGCGCCCAAGGTATCTGAAGACTAGTTCAATGCACTTGGAGCGTGCCTAGACACGTGTGACAGAGGAGAGGGGACTGCCAGGTCAGGCACTGGGCTTGGGAGTGCCTCAGACCAAAGGCACAAGGAAGAAGCACCTAGGCCTTGTCCCAGACATGTTATTTACACCTTACTTGAATTGTTGATGGAAGCATGGGGACAGAGGGAAGCACACATTTCTCTTTTAAACACAGATATAATTTACAGTGATGGTGTTTTGTGTCTTGTCTCTGTCACTTAGCATGTTTTTAAAGAGTCACCCATGTCCCTGCGCTTTTTATTTTATTGCCAAATAATACTTTATTATATGGATATAGCTTTCATTTATTATTTATCAGTTGATGGGTAATTTTATTATTTCTGCTTTGTGACTATCATAGTGCTGTGTAATATCTGTGTGCAGCTTTTCATGCGTATGTCAGGATATACATTTTAAAATTTTATGGTGGTATACTTATGAGTGGTATGTCTTGATTGTTGATTGGCCTATGTCTTACTTTTTGAAGAACTGTTGGCAGTTTTCAAGGGTGTATATGCCATTTTGCATTTATATTCTTTTCAGCTGTGTATGAATGTATAAATATTTATTTCCTCAATCCATACTAAAAGGTTTTCTTTTTATTTTAGCCATCCTCCTAGGTATAAAGAGTGATTTCTTTGTTGTTTTGATAGTTTCCCAGATTAAGAGTGATTTTTTTTTCATGTGGTTCATATGTTCTTTGGGGAACCATTTTTATTGAGTCTTTTGCTATTTTACAAATTGGTTATTTGGTTATTTTTGTTGAATTGTAGAAACTGCTGGAGGATTCTGAGAAGAATTTCATACCAGACATGGCACTTGTGAATATTTCTGTCACTGTACAGATTTTAAAATTGATTTTATTGGGCTCTGCCTTTTTCTCTGCTCCCCTCCCTGCCTCTCCCTCCCCTTCAGCCTCCCCCAAGGGCCCCATGCTCCCAGTTTACCCAGGAGATCTTGTCTTTTTCTAATTCCTATGTAGATTAGATCCATGTATGTGTCTCTTAGGGTCCACATTGTTGTCTGGGTTCTCTGGGATTGTGATTTTTTATTATTTTCTTGTTAGTCCCCTCGTCCTTTGGGAGCGGGGAAGGAACTAAAGCACTGACGGGCTCATGTGTGTGCATCTTTAGTCTCTTGTGCCTCGTTATCTTTTCTGTAATCCATTCCCTTAGCCAAGGCCACAGACATTTATTACAAGGGCTTTCACTTCAGTTTTATAGTTTTATCTCTTCTGTCTTATTACAGTTTTTTGTTAGTTTTTTTTATGTGGTATGAATTTGGGGTCTAACTACTTTCATCTCCATTTGTGTGTGCAGTGTCTACACACAATTTGTTGACAAGATTATGATTTTGTCCTCCTAAAAAAAGTATTTAAGAAACTTAGCTGTGACGTTGTACTGCATAACCTACTCACATTTAATGTGATTACTGGTATGACAGGGTTCGTGTCGTCACCTTTCCTCCCCGTTCCCCTTCTACTGCCTCTAATTTTACAAAGGTATTTCCCCAGAAGTGTCTTAGTCTCATGGTTGCTCCCTTTCATTTATTTTGTTGGTTGCCCTGGGCATAACCTGTAACAATCAAATTCAGTTATTAAGTTAAGTGTGTTCAGAACCCTACATTCAATCCTCAGCGCTGAAAAGGACAAAATCACAAACTAAACAAAGGAACCTCTGACCCCAAACGAAGAAACCAACACAAACCCACTACCAAACCCATGTTTTCTCTACACTATATACATGCTGTTGTGGATTTTAAACATTTCTGTCTTGGGAACTTCACTAGTACGTCTTAATTTTTCATGTAGATTCAAATTACTTTCTTTTTTTTTTAAAGATTTATTTATTTATTGTGCATACCGTGTTTGGTCTACATTTTGTCTGCACACCAGAAGAGGGCATTGGGTCTCATCATAGATGGCTATGAGCCACCATGTGGGTGCTGGGAATTTAACTCAGGACCTCTGGAAGAGCAGTCAGCGCTCTTAACCTCTGAGCCATCTCTCCAGCCCTCAAATTACTTTCTAGTTCCCCTAAAGCTCACTCTGAAAAACCTTCTTTCTTGAAAGGAAGGTTATGAGAAGCATACACTTATAGTTTTTGTTCATCTGTTGATGTCTCTTAATTTCATCTTCAATTTCGAATGCTATTTCTCCTTCTACATTTCCTTATAAGTTCTTGATGGTCTGTTTCTTACAGCACTTTGAATTCATCAACCTTGGTTTTTTGTGAGAAGACAGATGTAAATGAAGATCTTATGTGATCATGGGCTTCTTGCTGCTTTCCAGAGCTTCTGTTGGTTGCTTTTGCCAGCTTTTTATTAGTTTTCAAGCTATACCTGGGTCTCTTTGAGCTTGCCTTACTTGGAATTTGTTGCGCTGTTAAGGATGTAGAGCAATGGTTGTTATGGAATTGTGCCACTATTTTTTGAAACATTTCCTCACCATTTCATAACCCTCTGCTATGTGTTTTTAGTGTATTTAATATTGTACAGTACAACTGAAGTCATTTAGTTTTCTCCTTTTATTTTCTATTCTCAAGACTAGATAACTTCGCTCATCTTCAAGGCCATTAATTTGCTCTTCTGCTTTGAGTTGCCTGAAGGTTTGAACTATGGGGCTATTGTTTATTTTTTTTAATTCCAGGATTAATTTCTCTCTCTCTCTCT
>PVIU01022298.1:0-29672 GCA_004026605.1 Ondatra zibethicus
ACAGCCAGTGCTATTTCGCGAGAAACCCTGTCTTGAAAAATCATTTAAAAAGTGAATAGAAGGCAAATAAGGCGGGTACATGGGACTGAGGAAGCAGAGAAGGCAAAGGCATATATTAGATAGGAGCTCATCAATATTTGTCTAGAGTGCGGTATGGATTCTGATCTCTGAGATCCCTGGGTGGAATGCAATCCCTTGTTAAATACAACAAAGACATTTGTTTTGAGGTCCAGTTCATGTACGCAGCTGGTAGATGAGGATGATGATGATGATGATGATGATGATGACAGCACTAGCTCCTATTCGCTGGACATTTTAATGGTAAAACAATCACTGTGCTAAGCACTTAAGATACTTAACACATGTTTTTGGGTTTTCTGGTAAGAGCCGTGATTTCCTTCTGGGTAACTAGGTTAACATATTTTCAGTCTACATGATCTCTCAAAATTGAACCCAACCTCAACTTCTAGAAAGATTCATGGGACCTAGGTCTATACCAACAGGATCATATCTAGATCAATACAGACCTCAACATTGATTCAAAGACAGACATGTGGCCAGTCAGAGCCCTTGATATGACTTTCTCATGGAACAGAAATGAGGGCTGTGGTAGCCTCAGAGAGGCTGGTAACACAGGCAGCCCACAGAGGGCTGCAGGCACATAGATCTCCCTGGGAAGGGGAAATAGAAGAGATCTCTTGGGTAGACTAGGTGCTAGCAGGGACAGGAACATGGGGGATGGGATTGTGGGGGGGTTAGGGGGGAGAGTATTAAAAGAGATATCTTGATGGGGGGGGGCATTTTCCCTTCCCTGCCGCAAGGGAAACTCACACAAATCTATAAGGATGACCCTAGCTAAGATTCCTAGTAATAACAGAGTGTCTGAACTCACCATCTCTTGTAATCAGATTGGTAACTACCCCAATTGTCATCAAAGAGCCTTCACCCGGTGACTGATGTAAACAAATGCAGAGATTCACAGCCAAGCACTGGGCCAAGCTCAGGAATCTTATTAAAGAGAGGGAGGATTATATGAGTCAGGGGGTCAAGGTCATCACAAAGGAACCCATGGAAACCACATGGGCTCATAGGCGCTCACAGACTCTGAATCGACAATTGGGGAACCTACATGGGACTAACATAGGCCCTCTACATATATGTGACAATTGTGTCGCTTGATCTACTTGTGGGACTCCTAGTGGTGGGACCAGGGCCTGTCCCTAATGCTTTGCCTGGTTTTCAGGAACTTACCCCTCATATTGGATTGCTTTGCTCTGCTTTAATATAAGGAGAAGAGCTTAGTCCTACCTCAACTTGATATGCCATGCTTGGTTGACACCCATGGGAAGCCTGCCCTTTCTGAACAGAAACAGTGGAGGAGTGGATTGGGGAGCAGGGACAGAGTTGGGGAAGGTAAGAGGAGGGAATGGGAGGGGAGGGGGAGGGGAAACTTTGATGGGGTGTAAAATAAATGAATAAATTCAATTAACAATAATTTTAAAAAAAGAAATAAGGGTTGTAGCAACAGCTGCCACCTATTTAGATATACAAAGCACTGATAACATTGTCTGAGCCTGGGGTACAGCTTTACTCCTGAGGTTTTTGCCTTTGGAAGGGTAATAAATAAATGTCTTTTGTCTATACAGATGTGGGTCCAGTTTTCAATTATTTTTAACTTTGGGGCATTCCCATTAACATAAGTGTGTGAGCGGATCAGTTCATCCTCACAAAAAAAAAAAAATACTGTAAGATTTTCTAGATGAACTGGCTTGACCTCCCCTGCTGCCAGGGGCAGAGTCCCAACCCAGACAGAATGCCTTACAGAGCCTTCGTGCCCACACACCACACCAGCTGGCTAAAGTCTAGCTCTACTCTTACGAAACAGGACTCTCCAGGAGCCTAAAATAAGTCTTTTCACTCAAAATACTTCTGAAAGCTTAAAATACCTTAAAGGGTGTAAATCTTCTCATGCTCCCTCGGGTTGGTAATGAGCCCCTTTTGGCTTCAGTTGTCTCCCTGAAAAGAATAATTTAAGCAATAAAAATGTCTTTCCCCAAGTCATCCTTCAACCGCTGATACTTCACTTTCCTCAGAATTACAGATAAAAATAACAAGGTACAAAAAGAAAGACTACGTGGCTGTTAAGATCAATAAGAAGGGAGGAAAGAGGAGGTCCTAGTCAAATGTTTTCCTTGTTGACATTTAAGAGGAATATTTATTTGTTTGTTTGCTTGCTTGCTTCTTTGTTTGGGGCAGGTGTTATAACTCAGAATGGCTTCTAACTCATGATCCCCCTGCCTCAACTTCTTTAGGGTTAGGACCGTATGTACAGACCACTACAGTCAGCAAATACAATTATACTCAGAGCTGGTACCATCATACAATGGGTGTTTTGTTTTGTCTTTTGTAGTGCTGAGGATTGAACTGTGGTCTTTGCGTGTGCTAGGAAAGCAGTCTAGCAACGAGCTTTACAAATCCCCAGTCTGAGCATGAAATTTTGGTCAGCACCTCAGTCATTTCAGGCAACAAATGAGGAGGTGGATTTAATGTGCTTTTGCCCATTGTGCACAATCCCAGACTGGTGGCATGCTGAGCCACAGCTGTTCCATTTGAAAGTTTGGGAAATTAAAAAATCAAATAAAATACTGGCTAGGAGGACAGTTTGACATGTACACCTCATCTGGGCAATTTTCAGTCTTTGTTCAGCTTCCTTACAATTTTCCAGGGGCTTGTGATCTTGCTGATGAAGAAAGAAGCAGCAATAGTCTGGAGGTGGAGGGAAATCAAGGAGAGCGCACCAGGCTAGAGGGACTACAAGATCTTCCAGAGGCCCAAGGAGCAGGGCCTCTCCAGCTCAGGGATTACTCAGCTTCATCAGTTTGGTGAAGGGAAAGAGCCTGGAGCCAGGATTTCTAATTCCAGTTGCCATTCAACTGAGTCCCAGCCTTCCTGTGACGAAGAGGCACGCTGAAACTGTGCGGCCTGGGCTGGGTCCAGTTTTAAAAGTAAATAAAGCACGTAGTGTCGAGGAAGGAAAGAATGCACTTTGTGGGAGAAGTGTGGCTTGGCACCCACCCTTGTGATTTGCCCCTGCTGTGACTTTCCCTGAACCCTACGAGCTTCTCTGATCCACCTAGAGTTAAGAAAATAGAGGCTGGTGGGATGTCTCGGAGGCTTAAGAGTACAGACAGCTCTCGCAGAGGACTGGAGCTTGGTTCTCAGCGTCCACGTCAAGTGGCTTACAACCACGTGTAAGCTCAGTTCCAGGGACTCAGAACCCCTCTCTGGCCTTCACAGGCGTCCATAGACATGTCTACCTACCCACACATACACACACATTACACAAAACAATAAAGGTAAAATGTGGGGAATTCTGCTTGCTTCCTGAGTCTGTTGCAATGACTCCCTTGCTCAGAATTAAAAGGGAAAGCACAGATTGGCCATCTCTGCTTTTATACACACTATTAATAAAGCCTAAATATCTATGTAATTATGTAATGCCTTTCCCACAAAAAGCCTCATTCAAAGCTTCCTGGAGAATCTTGGCAATATAAATCGGGCCATGAGCAGCAATCATTTTGGCGTTCTCACTACTCTTAAGAAAAAGCATAGGGCTATGAAAATAGGTGAATATTCCCTACATTAATGATATAGGCTTGGATTCTTGGTTTGAATGAGGTGAAAAACGTGGCTGCCAGGAGATGACACTGAGACTTCCGCAATAGTGCCATGCCTTGTCGTTTTATGGCACATATGTCCCAGTTTCGAACTAAGTCACGGCTACAATCTCTCAAGAACCACTCACTATCATGTTGACATGGTCAAATGATATATATTGTCACATAGGTCTGCATCTAGTCAAACTTCCAGCAAACTCAAAAAATATCATCTTGGCCAGAAATCTTCAGATTTTACCAAACAGTGTTCAATTCCCAGAAGATTAAACTATTGGCTCTTTTTTTAAAAAAACTTGATTTCTTGACCTCTGCATGGCATAATTTCCAAAGGAGACTTTCCTTCATAGTTAAATAACCCATATTAATTCTTCAAAACTCTGTAATGCACACAATAGATCTCCATGACTGAATTGTTACACTTAATGCTTACTTATACATCTGGTTGGCAGGCTCAGAAAGTCACATGGGTCTCAAGATAGAGTAGAAAGAACCAGAAACTAAGTTTCAGTACATGGGGGTCCCCTCCACAAGCCAGAGTTCTTCCTTTCTGCAATGCTCACATAGTACAAGGGGTTCAGCAGCCATGCAGTACGCTGCATGGATCTCTTTTCATAAAGGACCTGCCTTCCAGCTGCAAGGAATGCAGTTGGCTAAGAACCTGATTCCAGGTAAGGAAGGTCTAGTGCCTTCAACATGAGCTTCTGTGCTTTGAGTTGAGTTTTCCCAAGTAAGACCCAGATATAACACGGGCTCTACTTCATCCTTTCTGCTCAGCTTGGGACTCCTCTAATGGAGCCTTTGCTCTGGAGGTCCCATCTCTGTTGATTGTACTTGATGGTCCAAGGACATCACTCACAAAACCTTCTTCTCTCTTTCCTTACTGAGACCTTAGAGACCTTGTTCTGACAGCAAGCTGCTTCCTCTCCCTTCTTTTTTCCCAGAACTCTGCTCCTAACGTCTTTCCTGTGGTGTCCCTAACACCACAGGACTAACTTCTGCAACCTGCTTATTCTTCTGTTAAAGCAGGTGGCCTCATCATCATCACGAAGGGAGAGAAGAAGGGTTAAAGAGCTAGAGAAGACTAGCTAAACACCAGACTAATATTCATACGAGATATAAACAAAAAATCTTCCCTCCCCCGATCCTTCACCTGACTCGAACACAGCACCACCCCTGCAATTACTGCTCACACTCTCTCCCCTATTCTCCGCGACATGTGAGAGGGCAGAAGATGGGAGAAACCCTTGAGTTTCCATGGCACACCTTTCGAGTCATAAAGAGGCAGGCTGTTTTGCTGTTCAAAAGTCTAAACTCTGAACTACTAGAAACAAAGTTTATGACCTAAAAATGGACTTTAAAGAGAAACTACCATGCCTAAGGATCTCTTAAAAAAAAAAAAAGAATGGCGTGGGATGAGATAAGAGAGAAAAGGGGATGTGGATGGGGGTAGGCGGCATGAGCCTGGCACTTTGCAAGGACTAGACCTGGAGGAACCACTTGAGGGTGATGGACAGTGTCCTTGTCATAAAAATGAGTCGCCTGCCTGCATGAGAAAGTAACAACTTTTTCTCAACCCCTGAGACCTTAAAAGAACCAGGCAGGCACCCACTGACTTCCAATGCGTGACCAGTGCCATGCAACTTCCTGAGTTATGTTTGCTGTGTGACAAACAGCAGGAGGAGCAGCTCTCCTGGTCCCACACCTGTGTTTCATCTCCATCCAACTCACAACATGAAGGCTTTCCTTCAACAGTGCAACATAGTCATCGTTAGCCCACAGCTTCTTGAGAGGAAGGAGCCTAAATACGGAGAGAAACGGTGCTGTGTGGTGATGCTGTGAAAAAAGAAAACAAGCCCCACCCCAAATGGAGACCGTGCAGAAACAGCACCGAGACGGCAATTGACTGTTTTATAGAACTCCATAGGGAAGAATGTTCCACGCACTGTGTGTTTCCCTTTCTAGACACAACTCATTTACAACATCTTGAGCTAAGAAACAGTTATCCCCACTTTACATGCAAAGCAACTGAGGCTAGAAGGAGCCCAGCAACTCACCCAAACTCGTTTCACTACAAATGGGACACGGCTGCACTTATTCATCTCTGTCACGTTTTAAACTTTTTGAAGAGAGAAGTCCTCCCCACCCACCAGGAAATGCTGAGCTTGGTGCTTGGTGCTGGACAAGTCTCGGTAAGTATTTTGTACTTCGATAACTGGTTTAGATATTTTTTTCCATAGGAAAAAAAGAAAGTTCTCTTTCTCTCTCTCTTTCTCTCTCTCTCTCTCTCTCTCTCTCTCTCTCTCTCTCTCTCTCTCTCCCCACTTTCTCAACACCAAGAAAGCTCTAGGCACAGTCACTTTGAGGGAGGTGGGAGGAAGCGAGTATATATCCACAGCAGAGATCATATTTCAAGCTTTTCATTCCGTTTGACAGGAGAAATAATGATTAAAATCAGTTGAACATGTCACAAAAGGGTAACTGGGTTCTTCTTTTTTTATTTTTTTCTTTCTGTGCAGAGGCAGCCGCAACTGTATTTCAGGAGCTAACTCTTCATGCATAAAATTACTAATAGACACCATCTATCTGACGAATGTCTCCTCCTTAATAATTTATATCACTTGATCTATTTTCAAAGGTTAGCCTTACATTAAAATTACAATTCTGAATAGGTCAGGTTGTTATTTAAGAATAAATTGTTTCACCTCTTCATGTTAGTGTTGTGTTTGGATAATGACGAGATTATTTCCAGCACCCATGGAGACCATGAAGGCAATTGCCCGCTTGACCTAACCCCTCACACCCTGAGTCTTGCTCCTTGATTCCCCCTGACTCTCTGGGCCACCAACTTGCACATTTTATGGCGCTCTGTTCCCACCTTTATCTTTGATCGTATTTGACACTTTTTTCACCTCATTAGTCGCATCTCCCAATTTCCCCTCTCCATCTCTCCAAACACATTCTTGGGCCCTTTCGTCATGAATGAAGGGGACAAAGCCCCACGCTTATTTTAGCCTCTTCCACTGATATAGAAGGAAGAGCTTCAGAGAAAGTCTACCATGCCACCTCCAGCTCTACCCAGGCTACGGCTCTTCACTCCTAGCAAGTAAGAGCCAGGAAGACCTGTAGTCGGTGGAAAGCAAACTAAGGAAGAACTAGTTTAAACTAGTAAGATCCAGTCAAGCCAGTGGACCACTTCTGGCTTTCTTTTCTTTTATATAATAGAGGAGAGCATTGGACACTTTGAGGTCTAATATCTGGATTCAAATTTAACATTCCTCATTACTTAGCCGTTGTGAGCAAGGCAATCTCTCTTAGTGCCAGCTCCTCCTAGCAAATGAGACTACCTTAGACATGTATTATAAGAATTATTTAAATATTTAATAATTTAGTAGATAATTGTTGTTTTCTGAAAAAAATTGCTTGGCCAAGATTTGTTTATGACATGTTGAAGAAAAGTAAGATCTCCCTGCTGAAAAGTGGTTGGAAGAGAAATACCTTCGTTCTGACTTCAGGCTCTACTCTGGACACTAATATGCTATGTGACCTGTGATAAATTGCTTAACACCTAATTTGTAATTGCAGGAAATTATTCCCACTTTACCTGAGCTTACAGAGGTTAAAGGGAAAGGCTTAATTTGTGTTTATTGCCGTGGGTAGCGTGTACCAACAGAAGGCACCAATACCCAGTTGAGTATCTGTAAAGCGGTGAAGATCTTAGTCAAGTCAGAGCATCATTACAAAGGTCAACTGAGAAAGAGCACTGTAGCTAGAATGTACAAAAGCACGTAAGAATATTAATACCAGCTCGTAGCGATGGGTAAACCTCCAAGATCTGCCCTGTGGAGGACAGCAGTGTGGACGTCTCTATCCTTTTCCCCAAACCTCTGAATGAAGTGTTTTGACTCCAGGGAAAAAAGAATACTAACGCTATTTGTCATGGTCAGCCTTTGTTGTCAACTTGACACAGGCTATAGACCACTTAGAGGAGAGGCCTCCTCTGAGGAATTGCCTAGATCAGATTTGCCTAACGGAATGTCTGTGCCTTGATTGCTAATTAATGTAGGAGGGCACCCACTATGGCTGCCACCATCCCTTGGCCAAGTGGTCCAGGACTAGCTAAGAAACCAAGTTAAGCATGAACCTGAGAGTGAGCCATCAAGGAACATTCCTCCTTAGTTTCTGCTTCAAGCTCCAGCCCGAGTTCTGTCCTGACTTCTCCCAATAATGGACTGTGACCTGGAAGTGAAAGCCAAATAAATCCTTTTCTCCCACAAGTTAGCATACTTTGCTCCAGCAACAAAATGAAACTTAGAATTCTGTTGTGATGCTCAGGAATTCTAAGGACTGGTTTAAGGATTTCTATCTGAGCAAGCACAAACCCCCCAGGGCCTTCCATGTACACATTCATAAGTAGTTGAGGAGAGTGCACAATTGGTTTGTTTAATGGACAATTTCTGTTGTTGGTTTAGATGTGCAAAGTCATGAAGTATGGGTGTTTAAAAGACAGGCTGAAGTGATATTCAGAGAACTCAGTGACACTCAGAGTGCTTGATTGTAAATGTGCTCAGGAGGGAGATAAGTTCACACTGTGTTATGGCAGGAAGGCTCTTTATTGGCAATTTTATGTAATTGTGAAGTTGGAAGCATGGTGAGGCTGGAGATTTTCTTTATTTCCACCTTGAAGACACCCTCTGGACACACCAGTCATAACCTTCCATTTGTGGGGTAAAGATTTTTCTCTGAAGGAGCTAAGAGATGGGGAAGCTCTTCGAAAGGAGATAGAGCCCTTTGGGGAGCCCCTGTTCCCACGCACTGTAACTCAGGAGCTCTTCAAAAGGAGATAGAGCCCTTTGGGGAGCCCCTGTTCCCATGCACTGTAACTCGGGCCTGTTTTTCCTGGGGTTCTCTGAGCAATTGGTATAAAGATCTCTCAGGCCAAGTTGAGGAAAGAGACTTTTTCACTTTGTTTAGTGATGGTAAGTGAAACACCGAAATCCTTCAAAGCTCAAGCAAGATATTGTGCTCACTACTGTTCTAGTGCCTTACTTCTTGTCTCCTGTGCATCTGCTCACTCCTCTCTCACTAAATTGGCTCCTTTACTCCTTCATGAATGGTGCAAAAGATGCTGGCATCAAGATCCCTCAACTCGTTGACTTAAGCTTAAATAACCAGCAGAGAATTCACTTCACAAGTACATGACCACAGGGTCAGGGGTCTGTCGACCTTGTCTATTGGGTCACTTTATGACACCATAACTGTCAGGACCTCCTGAGTTGTCATCAGAGAAGGGTCACATACTGCATAGGTATTGTAATGTGTGTCTCCTGGACCAAAGTACTGAGGTTGTAAGGATAGATTTTAATTTCTGTAGACTAGACCAAACATTGGCTAAAATGTGAACAAACATGGCTTACTTTCTCTTCTTCCCTCATGGAGTCAAGAGGTGTATGCTGATTCCAATTTAAAAGGTGTCCCCAGGTATACTTAGAGAAAAACAAAGAGGCCCAGGTGGAGTTAACCCCAAGATTCTCCTGTTTGGTTTGGTTTTTGATGTAGGGTTTCTCTATGTAGCCTTGATTATCTTGGAACTTGCTTTGTAGACCAGGCTTAATGTGGGATTCCCCTTCATATGCTGTGAATATCATTGGTTAATAAGGGAACTGCTTTGGGCCTATAGCAGAGCAAGGCAGGGGAAACTAAACTGAATGCTTGGAAAAATAGGAGGTGGAGTCAGAGAGAAGTCATTTAGCCCAGCCAGAGCCAGAAGGAACTTTAGCCAGTAAGCCACAGCCACGTGGCAATACACAGATTAATAGAAATGGGTTAAATTAATATGCAAAAGTTAGCCAATAAGAAGTTAGAGCTAATGGGCTAAGCAGTGATTTAATTAATACAGTTTCTGTGTGATTATTTCGGTTCTGAGTGGCCAGGATGAACAAGTAGCCCCTGAAATATAGGTTAGCCTCAAACTCAGAAATCTGACCACCTCTGGCTCCCAGTGCTGGGATTAAAGGTGTGTGCTACCACCACCAGGCCAGATTCTTCTCTGTTTACTCTTCTTCTTTCTTTCCACTTATCCATAACAAGACAAGCCTGTGAAACACAGACTCATCTAAGGTCAGAGTAGGCTTCCCATTTCTGCTTAGCTCTAAAGCCAAGGATAGAATCTAGAAGCGTCACAGTGACTAAAGACACACCACACAACACAAGTGAGTTTAACTGAATGCCAGCTGTGCTACTGAAAGATTATTCACAGTGACCCTTTCCATCAAAGAATCTTCTTCTCAAAGTACTACCTCCTCACTAGACATGGTGATACAACCCTGTAATCTGATACTTGTAAGGTTGAGGCAGGAGGGCCAGGGATTCAAGGTCATCCCAGCCTATAAAGCAAGATCTTGTCTAAAACAAAAGGTTCCTGAAACATTTGGCCAAACAACCCAAAAATAATCTCTCACCCGATTATATCTGATTATATTATATCTCAGGCTCAGAAGAATGAAATTGGTTTCCCAAAGTCACTTGACCAGTAAATGATGGTGCAATATCAAAACACACAACACACATCTAGCTATGGTCCACCTTCTCCAGCTTGCTCTGTGCTCCAGAGAGATGATTTCATTTGCTAAGTTAAGCAAACTTCCTGCCCTCTGGTTTCCAGTCGAGTCAAATCCCACAAAGAATCAACACAAAGTGAGGTAAGAGTATTTTAAGGAATCCTTCTTGTAGGATCTAATCTACCAAAGGCCATGGATCCTGTTGGACCTGTCTACCTTTTCTAGGTTCCAGCAGCCTCTTCTTCCTCTCAAACTTTCAGAGCTATGTGGCTTAATCCTGGAGTGTTCCTGTACCCAAGCTTAGTTTCCCTTCTCTCGCCTTCTGTTCAACTCTGCAGCACACTACTGATAGCAGCCTGCGGGCCTTAAATCTGGATTCCAGGCTGATTTGGGCTTACACAGATATTACTTTTAACAGTTTAAACAATACTCTTGGGAAGAATAGACTTTTACAACCCTCCGTCTGCAATTCAACATACACAAATGCTCTTTCAGTTTGGGCTACCTTTTAATTCCTCTCTGTCTGAACCAAAGGAAACATCCTTCACTGGTCTGAGTGTTCAATGGGCAGTCTGAATGGCTGGTAAGCACTGCTCAGGTTCAGGTCTTTCACACGGAGGATTTATTAGCTCTACTCCACAAAGGGAGTTCAAAAGGGGGACACACTTTAAAGACCTGCCTATTGTCAGGGATATGGAGATGTGGGTGGGAGAGACCAGAACTATGAAATAGAAAGCAAATAAAAAGAAAACCATAAGCACTTGGTAAATTGCGTACAGATGAACAAAACTGCATGGAGAGATGGACCAACTCACATGGGCCACGCACAGACAGAAATTACACCTGCCTCTTCATTAGCTGTTAATTTTATGATACTTTTATTCTAAGACTAAATACACAGAGCAATATATTTGAAGTTGAGTCTTTTAAAGTACAAGTGCAGAGAACAACTTTAAATGGGTCACCATATTCCTCTCTCTTCACCCAGATATACGTACATAACAAGTGCATTCCCCATGCAAATGTCTCTGGAAAGCTATTTTGGTGTTTACTGATCCCTGTCAACCAACTGTGCTCTAAACACTAGCAACATCTATGCCCTAAATGAAGGACAGCTTTCCTAGGCCTCCTGAGCGCCCCCAGGAGCTCCACAGTGCTGAGGACATGGTGGCAGTTCAGAAAATGTTAGCAGATAAAAATAAATGTCTGCAAGACTTTGGAAAGTGCTAGAACAATGGAATCAAATCGGAGAGAAGATGAGAAAGGATAAAGAGCTCTTAGAGGGGCGAATTGCAGACTGCTTCTGCATTTGGGATCCTTTCCTTGTGTGCTCACCTCCCTGGGAACAGCTGCCTCCTGTGAAGCATCTACTTCCTCTGGAGCCCAACGAACGCGGGTGCTTGCTGTCTTCCTTCTGGCTGTAAAGGAGCACTACCAGGGACATTTCAGATGGCCTTATGGAGAAAAGCTTAACAATAGAAGAAAGCAGATTCTAAATTATCCTCCAAGGAGGGGAGAGCCTGGCCCTAGACAGGAGGGCAGCTCCTACTCTCTGGGATCTCTCCAGCCCCAACAATTCACAAGCATGAAGAGCCACCATGAAACACACCTTCTTGCCATGTTCTGGGTGACTAAAAGACTCAAAAATAATTTTTGTCAGTCAATGTTTTTGAGTCTCCACAAGGAATTCAGAATGTCACTGAAGGTAAAATATTCAGCCCTCCAGAAAGCAGGACAGCAAGGGACGGTTTTTTTTTTTTCTGATGCAGCAAAAATGTCTTATTTTATTCTCTGTCGTATAGAGAAGAGTGGAACCCCTACGCAGTACCCCTCAACATCCTGCAGAAGTTTTGAGCAAATCATACTCCAGACTGCTTTCCAATGTCTGATGCCTTTAATTCTCAAATTTGAGGTTTTTACTTCAAGTAAATTCAAGATTTTTTCCCTCCCTCAAAAAAAAAAAAATCCTGGATCTGGCATTTACAGAAAATAAGGTTAACAGAGAAACTTACTTACAATTTAGTATTTAATTTCATTTTCTTGAATTTATTTATTCTCTTACCTCAAAGGGAAATGGGTTATTAAAATGGAAGTGCCATAAGTGATGAAAATCTAACCTGATGAAAAAAATCAGGAAAGGAATAAAATGAGAATAAGAAGCATAAAGCAGAGTTGGGGGTGCAGTTAGCTCCTGAACCGCGGGCTGCACGGTCCTGCACACTTTCTACGTATTTTCTTTACATTCACTCTAGGCTTCCAGAGGATACAGCCTAGTGGGGAATAGAAGCAGAACTCCAGGGACCACAAAGATGAGAGGAACAAGCTACAGAGCCAAATCAGCTGAGTTCCAGTCCCAGCTCCCACTCATGTCATCACACAGTTATTCTAATGCCCCCTCCTACGTGTACAAAATGGAAGTGACTCCGTGGTTTTCCTAAGCCAAACTCTCCATCCCAAACAGCAATACAGCCCCATGCTTTTAGGCAATAATTACTTCAGAAAACCCATTCTTCCGTTCAGCCTGTGTCCTCCAGCCAAGACATAAAGGGGTTTCCTCCTATATCACCAACTACTGTGTCCTACTCTTGATGAATCTAGAAGCAAACAAGCCCATGGCAAGACTTGGCAATCACCTGTGATAAAGACGAAGTGATGGGGACGAAGCAGTGCAGAGCAGAGACAGGACCACCGGGTGCCCAGATGACATCGTCGGAACCCTCATTTACTTTCAATGCAAAGAGGTGCAAATCCCGCCACTTCCACTCAAGAAAGGGTTTGTTCGAGAGGATCTTCCTCCGTCCAGGGGAATGGTGTCCCTAGATGGATGTCACAGGATGGTCATAGGAGGATCTAGCATAGTTCAAAACAGGCTCTTTCAAAACATACCAGCAATTCTACCTACCTGCATGCAAGTAAACATATTGCAGCTGGTGGGACTTCCTCTAGAAAAGAAAAGAAACTTACTCTGGGAAGTCAATAGAGAATCTTGTGAAAATCATACTTTCCTAACAATCTCCAGTGATTAAGGCAAACATAAAGTTGCCATGAGGTTTCCATATATGACGCAGTCGAGGAGGAAAGGGAGAAGCCCTCTGAGAGCTGCTGTCTTCTGGTGACCACCGTGCTGTGAGTCACACTCATCATAGCACGCCTACCTCCACATCTGCCCCTTCAGGTTGGCAAATACGCTGTGGCCAAGTTCTGGCTGCACATTTTATTTAAGCTTGTCCTCTGAGATTTGCTGCTTATTGTCTAGAAGTTTCTGGAATTCTTTATTTAAATTTCAAATTTTACGGGAATCATGTATTAAAAGAATTCATTGTTTTCCCAAGTAAAGAATTTTTTTTTTCCTCTTCACTTGTCAATGCCTGTTCTTGGCACCATTTTGTTAGGTAACGAGCTGCCTGAGCCAAGCTTTTGGCCTGACTGCCCTGCAGCTTCCTTCTATGTAATTGAGAAAGTCAGTTGATACTGTCTCTACTTGTTGACTATAGATAGCCCCCTCTCGTATCCTCCCCCAAAGGCATCACCTCTGTCTTACTTGGTTATCATGTTGCCAATCTCTCCTTTCTTTAATCCTTCAAAAAAAAAAAAAAGACCTATTCTCAAAAAATCTATTCCTTCCAAAACTGTCCTCCCTAAGAGGGAACTTCTAATTTTCTATTGCTCTGTACAAATACTTTTTGTGACAACTAAGCACAAATTAAGGACAAGCTTTTAGTGTTTCACAAAAGGGTCTCTAACTCCCCTGGCTGTTTGATCTTCCAAGATCCTGTGACATCACTGTTTCTCAAAGCAGTTCACTGACTTGTAATGGATTTTAAGGGTCTCGCAGAAAACCATGAGCCGATCCACACTCCAACTCTTTTCCTTAAGCCTCAAGAATTAATTATGAGGAGATGGTTACATATACCTGTCACCGACCATTTTAACCAGGAATTCTTACTATAGATAAAAGCACTCAGATTGGAAGCCTTCAGCTGCAGTTAACATTGTGGGGTGATTTTCCCACTGAACAATACAGTGACTCAAATACAGTGTCAAAAAGCTACCGCATATATTCTACTTGGGAGTAAACTTGAGGCAATGGATGGATTATAAAAGTCTCTTGGATAAATAGTTGCCAATTAAAAACCAAAGTGTGATACTGTTCTAGCAATAGTTCTGATTTGTCAAGCTACTAAAATACTCTTTTCTCTGAATAAACACATTTTCCCACAGTTAATTGAGACCTTTGCCCAGATTATGTTTCCTGTATCTGACTATATTAATACACAGTAGATAGATGATAGATAGGTAGAGAGAGAGAGAGAGATGGAAACACAAAATATCTACATGAATACATCCCTCCCTCTGTATTCATTTCAAAGATGCCAACCCCAGACTTCACCCAGATGTGAGGCTGAGAGAAAGTCCTAAGTGTTCGTTGAAAGACTCCATGAAGTTTAATTTACAATAATATCTCTACTAGGTTGCAATCTCTTTGGGAGGAAAAAAACATTATGCCTTTTATTTCTGCTCCTCCACATATTTATCTCAAGGCCTTTAACATGGTGGCCACTCAAAATTTTTCATTTGAACAATCAAATTTCATCAGGAGAACATCACTCTCCAGTGAATTTTTCTTGGGGATGATGGAGTAGTTTAATGCAGCTGAGGGTCTTTGACTAATATAAATGAAGCTCATCAGTCCATATTGATAGCATCTCGATAGCTTCTATTTATTTTTGTTTATTTTTGAGATTATAATTTAATTACATGTCTCCCTTCTCTTTCCTCCCTCCAAGTTCTCCCATTGACCCCCTTCCTACTCTCCTTCAAATTCATGGCCCACTTATTATTCCTATCGTATACATATATGCATCTATACATGCATGCATACATATTCACAAATGTAACCTGCTGAGTCTGCATAATGGAACTTGTGTGTATGTTTTCAGAGCTGCCTATTTGGCACTGGAGAACCTGTAGT
Source organism: Ondatra zibethicus (assembly GCA_004026605.1). Classification (NCBI taxonomy): domain Eukaryota; kingdom Metazoa; phylum Chordata; class Mammalia; order Rodentia; family Cricetidae; genus Ondatra; species Ondatra zibethicus. The sequence continues at coordinate 15,207 of PVIU01022298.1, forward strand.
GGTCTCCCCTGAGGAAGACCTTCTCTCCCACTCCCAGCTAGACTCAGTTGCCTGTAGCTCTTTGTGTACGGTTAAGACCTTGTGGTCTTTTCGCTCTCCAGTTTGGCATGTCCATTGATGTAGTCCTTGCTCAGCTCACATTTGGGCAGTCATGTTGGTGAAATTTTATGGGTGCAGTTTCTGATATTCCTAGGAGACACAGTCTCACAGCTATATAGTTTCATAAAATTTGTAACAGATGATAGGATAGGAACTTTGTAGAAAATAAACAATAAAGACATCCAAGCCTGGTTCTTACTAAGAATGACAGCAATATCACTCCTGAATGGCCCAGAAGAATCAAAAAGAGATGCCGTCAAACACACACTGATTTCAGCACTGGTCCACAGCAGTCAAGTCACAGAATGCAGTCAGCCTACCAGGAGAGAAAGAAAACAATGAAGTCTCCATCAGATATCAAGAAAAAAATATTTCTCAGGGAAATGAACGGGAACTCAAACTCATCATGTTAAGCAAAGCAAGTCAGCATCAGATGAATACTGTGTGTTTCTCTCATATGCAGAATCTAGATTCTTAAAGGACAATGAAGTAGAAAGGGAACTAAGAAGAGAAAGGAGACCAGCAGGAAGGGAGCATAGGAGAGGATAATAGCGTGAATGAATATGATTGAAGTACAATATACATATATATACATATATAATGTATATATATGTGAAAGTGGTATAATAAAACCTGTTATTTTGTATGATTAATTTTTAAAATAAGTATACTACTAGAACTTTTCGTGACATTTTCTACAACATAAGCATTCTTCTGCCTCTTCCCCCTGATCTCTAGTACTTTCCACTTGTGGTCCTGGTTAAGGTAAAAGGCAATGCATGTCCCCATCTCTGTTTACCAAAAGGAAGACAAACATCCCATGTCCCCTGTCTAAGACCGCTTCCTCCACAAAGACAGTTGGTAACTGTCATCAAAAGCATGACCACCTCTTGTCCATACCAAACCTTTGCCTCTCTAATTCACACTCAGAAGACTACACATGGTAATTATGACCATCAGAGCATAGACTCGGGACCCAGGCTCAAGTTCAACATCTGCTACCTTCTGGGCTAGAGACCTTAGACAAATCATCTAACTTCTCTATGCATTGGCTCGTCCCATCTGTTACAGGAGCAAAACAGTTAGGCTCTGGCTCTTAAGGTTGTTGCAAGGTGTGGGACTCAATCGAGCAATAGTAACCTTGTCACCAAGATGCCTGGTGCCAGGCCTGAGTGCAGAAAAAGGGCCCAGGATTCACGATCCACCAGTGGTCCAAGTGGTCAGTGTGGGCAGGCAGGTGCAGCCTCCACACATGCTATTCTTGCATTCTATAGCATGGCAAACAAGGGAAAGCCCCTGCGCCTGCCAAAACTTGGCCTGCTAAATTATTAATATCCACCGTGTGTTCTTTTATTCAGAAATGCCTTTGAAGTTTTCCCTCGCCCTGGCCACAGGGATTTGGGGGAGGGGGAGGACATGGGAGAAGGGAGTGCAGAAAAGGACAGGCAATGCGTGACCAAGAAAACGGAAAATACAAAGCCATTCCTGCTATTCAGTCTGATCTTTAGTCAATAATTGCAACTTTCAATCTAGCAAGGATTCCTAGCAGCCAAGCACCAAAAACAGGAGGAAGGGGACACCAGGAAGAATTCATAAGCAATTCTGAGCAACAGCCATGGGTGCTAGACTGATAGGTCTCCCCTGGGGAGGTGACAGTTGGTAGACACAGTCTGAGGCAGGCAGGAGTTTACTTGGGCAAGAGCAGTCAGCATGGCCTCACAGGGACTAATTATGAAAATATGATTACAGTGGATTAGTAATCTTGTCAATCAAAGCCACCTGCCAGGTAGCACCTGGCACCGGGTGAAAATGCCACAGGACTGCAGAATGTGATGTTGTAGGGTTTTGTACAAAATGTTCCTCCTCAAGAGAGAAGGCCTGTCTGGGCCCAGACTAAGAGCAGCAGGAGGCACTGACTAAATAGCTCTGGGATGTCTCAACTTGAAATCTGAGCTACATCCCTTATCATCACCCCCTGAGAACTGGTCCAACACTGACTCCTTGTTTTACAAAGTCCTGGAAGATACTACTGATGTTTCCTGTGACCCCCCAAGAAAAGGGAGAATCACGAAAGTGATGACTGGCTGTGGGGATACCTACCACAATCACTCTCACTGAGCACATGAGGTGCACTTAGCCTCGTACCCAGCTCCCAAGATCTCCATCTCAATTCATCCTTGAAGAACCCAGTGTCATAGTTAGGATTTCTATTGCTGTGTCAAAACACTATGACCAAAAAGCATTGGGAAGGAAAGGGTTTATTTCTCTCATAGTTCCAGATAGCAGTTCATCATCAAAAGCATGGGGGCAGGAAGTCATGCAAGGCAGAAACTTGGAGATTGGAACTGATACAGAAGCCATAAAGGGGTGCTGCTTAGTGGCTTGCTCCCTATGGCTTTCTTAGCCTGATTTCTTTTTGAACCTGGGATGGCCCAGGGATGGCACTGACCACAATGTAAATCATTTTTTAAAAAATGCCTTACAGCCAGATCTTATGGAGGCATTTTCTCAATTGAGGTTCCTTCCTTTCAGGAAACTAACTTATGTCAAGTTGACACAGACTGGCCAGCACACCCGGTGAGCCAACCACTGCTTCTCTACCCCATAAAGATAAATTTCAGGGTTGTTGGCCTGATGACTATTTTTCCATGAGAACAGCAGGTTAGCCGAACCCAAGAATGCAATCTCACTGTCACCAGCTTTTACCAGGGCTCCCATGGGCTCAGCGAGAAACCGCAAACATGGAGACTGCACAGGTCTGCACCAGGTCCTCTGCATATATGTTACGCCTGTTAGCTTGGTGTTTTTGTGAGACTCCTAACAATGGGAGTGGGTGTATTTCTGACTCTTTTTGTCTGCCCTTAGGACTCCTTTCCTCCTCTTGGTTTGCCTTGTCCAGGCTTGGCATGAGTGCTTTCACCTTGTCTTATATATTGTTTTGTCCTAATCTGTTGTGGTCACCTGAGTCTGGTCTGTATTAAGCTCTCTGTGTTTGCATGTTGAATCCTGAGAGGACATCTACGGGGGAGAGTTTGTTGTTCTGCTTTATTGGTGAAAGCATAGAATTACACAAAAGTTGGAGAAATAGGCCAAATGCCATAGGGGTGTAATGTGGAAGAATGCTCTTATTCACTGTGAAGATTTGTCACTCGTATTGATTTAATAAAACACTGATTGGCCAGTAGCCAGGCAGGAAATGTAGGCAGGGCAATCAGACTAGGAGAATTCTGGGACGAGAAAAGGCAGAGACGCAGTCACCCACCAGACACAGAGGAAGCAAGATGAGAATGCTTCACTGAGAAAAGGTACCAAGCCACGTGGCTAAACATAAACAAGAATTATGAGTTAATTGAACTTGTAAGAGCTAGTTAATAATAAGCCTGAGCTAATATGCCAAAGAGTTTATAATTAATATAAGCCTCTGTGTGTTTATTTGGGACTGACTGGTTACAGGACCAGGCAGGACAGGAACTTCAGTCTACAGTGGTGAAAGAGTCAAAAGCAAATCCCACTCTATCTTGCTCTGGTCCCTGGGTTGAACATTATACCACCACCTCTCCCACTGAAACTCACTCAAGAGAAAGTCTTGCCCAATTGGCCTGATCAGCTAGGGAGAGCACTAGGCTAAAGGCAGGTATCTGTGTCCTTTTCTTTCCTCCACACAGAGCGAATATTGCTCCAATAACTTGCATGGAGCCCTCATGAAAATAAAATAAAATACAAGACTTAAGGCGGGAGATGATAGAACCTATCCCAATTCATGGAATTGTTATCAGTGAGAAATTCTAGAATGACCCAGTTTTCATTCATGACTTTGATGCTAAAGCAGTAGAAAGGGAGAAAACAGATGCATTCCCACTTGCAAATATTACAATAGAAAAAAATAGAGGCAGCCACAGCTACATGAAAAAGGTGAATTAAAAATGTTTTGGTAGCATCATCATACCAAAAACAAAAAAGACAATTAATAAAAACACCAGTGAAGTGTGACCAGGGCTGCCTGCCTCCTCTGGCTTGTATTAAAGCGTTCCATGTCCCCTGCTGTGAATGTTTACGTGGTTTACAAAATCTCCACCTGGGAGGTAGGACTCAGTTTGCAATTCCTGCTCTGTGTGTAGAACCTAGTGCTGAGTGTAGCAGATGCTCACCCCTGCCTCGCTTTAGGGCTTTCCTCTAGCTTGTCCTGCCCAGAGTCAGAGAATTGAACTAAACAGGATCTTTTCACTTCCTTTTAATGTTTAACATGCCATGGTCTGGGGAAGTGACAATGTAAGGTATTCACTCCTCGGACTTACACCCCTTCTCACTGACCTGAAAGAAATAAACCAAAAATAGAAAAACAAATAAATAACAAATTTTAAAAGACCCGTATAAAACACCAACCTTCTGTGGTGACAGATGACACCATCAGAAACCTGATGAGAAGGGATCCAACATAAAGCACACAAAGGAATAGGGAAGAACATTCCAGAAACATTGATGGATTTGCCCATTTCAAAGATACCACCCCCAGTGTACTGCCAGCTGCAGCGATGCAGGAGAATTTTTATCAAGAGGGTTGATGCGTGCATACCAATGCTCTGACGATGTATGTGTGAATCCTTGAAACCAGAGATTGAGTTTACGGACTCAGCAGGTGAGGAAATATCTCCACATCCCAGAAATGTCCTTGAGAATCAGAACATCCACTGGGGGAATAGTGTGTGCCTGGCCTTGGATATATGCTTTGCACTGGGAGTCTATTTCTGACCCTCCTCCTAAGCCTGCAATGAAGTGTTTCAGGGAAAGAAGTGTGGGAGGAAACAAAAAAAAAAGCAAAAATCCCTGACAGTTGAATATTCCCTTTGAAATGCCCAGGTCACTCCTCACCCAGACAGCAACTTCAAAATCAAGGGCATATTTTTTTTCTTTCTTTTTCTTTTTTCTTTTTTTTTTTCTTCTTCTTCTTTAGGAAAACTCCTCTTTGCATTCTGAAGAGATAACATTTATGCTATACTTTTCCCCCAGAGGAGACAACTTGTAAGCTTCCCTCATGGTACCTAGGGAGGCTCAGAAGGAGGCATGCCTCCCTCCACCCAGTAAATGTGTAACCAGCCTGGCAGAGAGGAATATATTCTGAAGAGACATATTAGCTGTCAGGGTGTTAAAACAGAGGACACTGGAAGCATTCCCAGATTCCTGAAGAGGAATGGCATGCTGGGAGAAGAAAAGCTGGGCCAGCAAGAGGAAGCACTCTTCTCTTAGGGAAGGATTTACAACCTTATCCAGACAGAGGTGGGTCAATGGTGGGTGAGCCCATCCTCCGATGGGCACTGCTTAGCTGCACATACCTCCCTCCATATGTAGTTTAACCTCACTTCAGGACCCTGAGGACAAACTGGAGGAGTCTCTGGTTTCTTTGTCCTTTTTTCCAGTATGTCCACATTAAACAAATCTTTCTCTTCTTTTTACCACTAATTCAGCTGTTTTAATTGACATCTTAAGGCTGAATTTTAATTCTTGGAACACAGGCTATAACCCCAAGTGCAGCCACAATGGATTTTCAGCCTCTGTCTGACCTAGCCAGGCACATTTCCCTAAATGTCCTTCATGAACATGACGGTGGATGGGTGCCTACTACTATGTCTGCCAGACAGGCCAGACATGCGTCCACCCTTGACCTTTAAATCCGTTAGCTAGCACTCCACTCCAGGAAATCTCTGCTGTCCCTCACAACTGCACTGGGGCTTTTTCAAATGTCTCCCCGTCTGTTTCTACTCTGAGTTACCAACTCAGTCCTAACACTTACACTGGGCTCCTCTGTTAATCAATGGCTTCCTGCCTATGTATTAATCACCACCGTATCTAGTCCTCACATACACCATCTAGTGACACCTGCTCTCACCACCAGGTAGATGTAGTAAGAGGCAAGTGGGCCGTGTTCCCAGTGCCCGGCTAGCTTAACCTCCAAAATAATTACACAGAAACTGTATTCATTTAAACACTGCCTGGCCCATAAGCTCTAGCCTCTTATTGGCTAACTCTCACATCTTGATTTAACCCATTTTTAATAATCTTTTAACACCACGAGGTCGTGGCTTAGGAAAGATTTCTAACCAGCGTTAGTCTCAGACAGGAGTTTCATGGCGTCTGCCACACTGCCTTCTTCCCAGCATTCCGTTCTGTCTACTCCACCTACCTGATTTCTGCCCTATCAAAAAGCCAAGGCAGTTTCTTTATTCACCAATGAAAGCAACACAAATACAGAGGAACCTCCTATAACAGTTACAGATGAAAGCAACTGAAGAGAGAGTCTGTGTCTTGTGCCTTCTGTTAAGGTTACCTCATCAACCACCTGTCCAGGTCACCTCTTGGTTCTTCTGGTCTTTCACAGAAATTTAGACTGCTGTGGATCTGATCACTGGCCAGTAGCAGAAATCTTAAAAGGACCCCAATTTCACTTGTGCCACCAAGAAGCACTGACCTACAACCCAACAGGCAAAAATGCTAAGGTTTCCCTCCCACTCCCAGTGACAAGTTGTGTGACATCCAATAACCACTATTTCATCAGCTCGTGTAGAAAACTAAGACACTGGCCACTAGTGAACTCACAGGCTGACCTACCATGAGAATTGCCCAGTGAGGAATTGTTTTCATTGCCTCCTAAGTATCTGGGAAACTGGATAATATTTGGTGAAACTGTGAGACTTGGAACAATCAAGGCAGAGGGGGGTCTCTTCAATGCTTATCTGTTGATGATAGAGAATTAAAGCTTGATATTCTAGATTCAGTCTGTGCAAATTTGTCTACTCACCAAGCTGTATTTGCAGCCCCCAATTAAGTCTAATGTTGGCTCCAGAATTATCATAGATGCTTAGAGAAGCTAAGTAGGCAGAGGCTCTGTTTTCTTACTTTAGCTCCAGCCTGTCAATAAATACGTTCATACTTTTGCATTTTTGTCCCTTTCTGATGATTCTGCTCTTTAAAATAGCTCCCAACATTGCCCTGAGAATGCTGTCTTGTGTTCCTAAACTCAACAAAACCATGATGGCCTCATGGGAAATATGTGTACATTTGATAGTCTTTGTTTAGACATGAATTATATTTTCTTGGCCATGAGGTTTAATATTAAGGAATCAATAGTATATATTAAATAAGACACTATTTAAGCAAGAACACATAAAATGAGGTTACACATTCTTCAGTTCATGAAAATATTACGATGGGAAGCTCCCAAGAATCTAACTCCGTGTTTTCCTCTAGGAACAAAGATTCAGCATACATGGAAATTTCATAGAACATTAACTATCTCAATAATGAAAAGCCACTATATTGTGTTGTAGCCGTTCAGTAAGAAGCTGGTCAAGGGGCCCCCAAAGCCTATTCCGGGTGAGTTAGCTGTGATGTTGCAAGTGTCATCACCGAGATAACACAAAGGAAAGAAGAAAAGATTAGCAATGCCTTCTATGTCTTCAAAATTGTAACAGTGGGGTTAGGCAATGGATACTGCTTTCCAACAGAAACCATTGGTTTATTAATATTTTTGTGTTTTTTTCAATCATAGTTTGGTTAAATTATGGATTTATAATGATAAAGATAAGGGAACAAGGTAAGTCATTGCTTAATTCTCTGTTAGCCTTCCAGTTCCAAGAATTACATCCATAAATCATTTCCTTCATCAAAACAGAAATTCTTCATTTTACCTTGATTTCTTGAGCTGTAAATAGGAAATAATACTTCATTCTTTAAAGCAATGCACAAAACTGTTGATTTCTGCAATGTTAAACCTCACCCTGAGAAACTCGTGCCAAAACGGGGGCTATGAGGTGCACATATCTCCCCCATGAGGTAATCACAGCCTTGAGCTTAGGAACACAAGGCAGAGCTCAGAGCTGGAGGCTCGGCAGTTAATAGCACTTGTTCTTGCAGATGACCTGGGTTTGGTTCCTAGTGCCCAAATGGTGGCTCACAGCCATCCATAACTCCAGCCCCCGAGACCAGGGACCCTCTTCCTGCCTCTCTGGGCAGCTGTGCTCATATGCGCACACCCCCCCCACAGACACATAATTAGAATAATAAATATAATGATAATAATAAAATCTATGATAGGAGGAGTTGTAGATCTTTTTTTCTGAAGAATTCCTCCTGCATGGAACCTCTTATATTCCTACCTGACAATACTTACCTCCTTTCCAGCATCTCCCTGGATATGGCAAATCACCTTTTTCTTTTTCTAAGGCTCATATTTGGACCCATCAACTGGTATCCAAAGTCTGTATTTAAGAACAGAAGCTTTGGAGTCACAGGAATCTGGGGTAGACTTTTAACTCAAACATGCCTTTTGCAGGACTTAGTACAAGTTAATTAATACTTCAGAGTCTCAGTTTCCTCTACCTGGATATAGGGATGATATCTACTTGAACAACTATTAAGAAAACTAAATGGAATTGTGTTTTCTGAAGGTCCTCTGAGAAGCACACTCCAAGTCAGAATTAAAATACCAATTATATATTAGGATGAGACATAATTGCTTAGTATATAAAATGCTTTTTGGGGCTATCAGAAAATCAGAAATAAACAGTTCTGGTGGTTATATAATATTATGAATACAATGTCCTGTGTTATGCACTTAAAATAGTCACAAGTGGAAAGGATTGTGTTACATTTTATCATAATTTATGTCATAAATTTACCAAGGAAAAACACTTGTAAGATACAAAGGATCAGGGACCTAGGGTCAGCTGGGAGCTTCATCAAACTATGATACAAGTCTGAACCCAAGTGCAGAGGAGAGAAAAAGGAAACAGATGCGGGAAGGAAGAAAGTCTTGGGCTGTGATAAAGTTCTAAGAAGAATCCACCAAGGTCATCAGGGATCCACTGTATCCCAGGAACTGGCTGCCTTTGTACCCTCCTATATTCAGTCACAAGTTGTGAGCCATCTGTGGGAAGCAAGTTGTTGGCAAAAATGGCACTCATAAATTTCAGAGCACAGACACTGGGGACATCACTCAATTATGTTCACTTCAGCTAAAGATTTGAACTGCACATTCTCATGACTTTCATGGGGATTGTGCCTGTTAAGTTATTCACCTCTCTGGAAAGAGAGTAGAAGCATTGCTTATTTCCATAGCAACAATTAAAGTCACCATCATTGCCAATCACCACTACCATGATCTTTATCACAGTAAGGTTTGTTCCAAGTCACATACAGTCAACTTTAATTAAATCATTTTCATTGGTTCTGGTTGTACTGTCACCAATGTAATTTTCATCTAGGAAGCTTGGGCTACATTATGAACAGCAGAACTCATAAGTTTCTGAATTTCTTGCTGGCACAGGAAATAAGTAGAGCATGATTCAAAACTAACATGTGTCAAGCACTGTGGGTGAAACTTACACAGTGCCTTTAAACCCCGCAGCCTTCCATCACTGTCCGTGAACAGCTCTGGCCTCCAAAAGCTCAGATGGAAGCTTTGCTCATCTGTTGCCATCTCATAGTTTACAGCCCTCATAACTAGAAAAAAAGAGGGGTCAGCGTGAACTGTCCTTGAACAAAAGTAAACTAGAAAGAAATGTCAAGGCAGGCAACCCCAGCTCACTACTCACGCTGCTGAGACTATAACCTGCAATGTTCCATGTAGACATGCTTGTGGTGATTTCGTTGCCTTGAGCACAATACTCATTTTGCTTCGGTATTCCTTTAAGAAAGAAGACTATGACACTCAATCACAAATAATGGGGAAATCATTTCTCTGTCTTCCCCTAAGGAGAAGTTAGCCAATTTTCTTTAAAAGTGGAGGACTAGAAGGAAGAAAGATGGGGAAAGTAGGTTTAGCTGGTGCTTCTATTATTAAGACTGCTGTCTTTCTCCAGTCATTTAATTGGGCCAATCATGTGCTTTCTATTTCTTTCCAAGAGAGAAGTAAGTGTACAAAGCAATGGTAAAATTCTCAAAGAATGAGATGCAGTTCCAGTACTGTTCTGCCCAGCAACTCAGGCTGTCTTCATTCACACTGTGGTCCTATTGTTCCTCCTCCTCCTCATAAAAACCTACCTTCCTCTCTGGAGAAAGGGGCTATTTACACTGCCCACGATTGGTCCAACACAGTCTATTACCCAAGAAAATCAATGATAGTTCTTCCCTAACTAGCTCAGGTACTAAAATTATTTTTATAAAGTCTGAATTTCCCTTTACCACCTAAAGAAGTAACATATGTCAGAGAGAGCAAGTGTGATAGGCATGATGCTGTGTGTCAGGGTCAAAGACATAACAAAAAGAAGCCAAGCATGGTAGAACATATCTATAATTACAGCTCTCAGCGGACTGTGGCAGGGTGATTATGAGCTTGGGATAAATAATGCGCTCAGGTGGGCTATCTCACAAGACCCTGAAGAGAAATTCAAACCAAAGGTAGTGTTGTGGTAGAGTGAATACACACTTGTGATGCTGCAACAAGGAATATGGGGCTGAGCACAGGCTGGTATGGGATCCACATGTGCAACCTTATCCACTCCTTTTGCAGACAGGTGAGGATCTAAGTTGAGTCCTTTAGGAGAAGCGAGAGTTAACGGAGAGGTAGACGAGAGATCATTTGGCACAAAGAAAATTCTCTACTCCCAGACACATAAGTAGTTGTGTATCGCTAGATCAGAGAATTCAAGGCGATGCTAGAGTTCTGAAAGACGAGTCTAGAAGGAGAACCAAATCCTCCTAAAAATATGCTGGTGGCCCACAGGAAAGAGGGAGGACATGCTCCCGAGAACACTGAGAGCGACTGAAGAGGAAAACAGATAATCTAGTTTGCCTAAGAGAAACCCTTTATGTGAAAGACCTGGCTATGAAGTTAGGCTATTATAGAAATACAGATAAAAGATGAAGGCGGCCTCCACTGACACATTTGGGTGCTGAAATAAAGAAGTGGAGTGATTAGAAAACTATTAAGGAAGTAGAACCAACATAATCCATCACTGATCAAGCAGCAGTGGGGCAAAGGTCAATAATGATGCTCAGGTTTCTGGTTTAGAGGAGAGTACCATTTTTTTTTTTGAAGTATGGGAACCTGGGGAAGAAATAGATTAAAGTGAGTTAAATGCCTACGGAATTTTAAGGCTTGATGTACCATTGTCAGTTAGAAAAAGCATTGGAGTTGAAGAGAATGGCCTAGGCTTAAGTTTTCAATTGATTAAACCAACCAAGAAGATGTGTGCAGTTTGAAGACAGATTTGGAACATGAAGAGTACAAATGCTTAACAGAAGAAAGTTTAGATGGGAGACAAAAAAGGAAGCCTGGATCACAAAAGGACTACTCAGAGAGAGCAGGACCATCCAGGACAAGAACAGATAGAAATTCATTGAAAATCTGGTCAAAGTCAAGTAAAACAAGAGCTATCAACAACTCCTCACCAAAGCACTCAGAGATGATGATGGAGGAAGTGAGTGCTGAAATCACATGTATGGCTATGGGAGTTGTCATGTGCGGCTCGAACTGAGTTAAGTAGACACTCCCAAGACTCCAGGCTCTCAGTGAGGGGCCATCTGTGCCCTTACACAGCCCTCAATACATGACACACTGAATGAACATTTGTAGAGGGCCTAGGGAGATAGCTCAATGGATAAGAACTTCCCACCCAAGCCTGATGCTTGGAGAACTCACATAAAATTCAGGCAGGCATGACCACCTGCCTATAACCCCAGCACTTGGTGGGACAGGCAGGAGATGGCCCTTCCAAGCTGGCTAGTTATACTCGCCGGAACTGGTGATCTCTAGGAAAAGCAAAAGACCCTGCTCTGGTAAATAAAGTGGAGAGCAATCAAAGAAGCCATCTGATGTCAGTTTCTGGCCTCCACGCCCTCACGCCTCCCACGTGCACTCACACACATGTAAACGCATATACGGGGTGGGAGGATGAAACAAGAGGAAAAACCATCACAGAAAATTAATGCAAATTGGCATCCCACTTTATCCAACTTCGTTTGGAAGTGTCCTAAAATTAGTGGTAAGGCAGAGGAAATGCTTACAGCTGCTCACCAGCCTTGAGAAGCTCTGGCTGACACCTCACCTGGTTGCTAGGCATTCAATTAATCATGCCCTCCCTTCTCACCTCTACTCCTGGGTCAGTAGACAAGGTCACTGTGGTCTAATTAGACTCCTAAATGAGCTGCAGAGGTGGAAGGCAGAACCCGTGCCAAGGTCTCCATGTCATTCTCCCTTCTACTCCTCTCATTCAGTTGATGCTGCCAAAAATAATAATAATAATAATTAAGCTGATTTTGTTTCTGATGATTTTTCTGGAACCTTCGGTGACCTCTCACAGAGAAGATGACAACTCATCACTCAGACGGGAGGCACCACATCAACAACAGTGTCTTACATGCCATCTATTCATCACTATGTGGCCCACATCATGCTGACCCTTCTTACAAAATGTAAATTATACACAGCTCCGCATAAAACCCTCACTGGTTCCACAATTTCCAAAAGGAGTAATAATTAATTTCCCCCTATTCTTCATTCAATGCCTAATCCGGGAGGAGGGACAAAAAAGTTTAAAGGAGGATATATTTGATTAATAAACTACTATCAAGTTTTTAAAAACACATTTAGGTCAAGAGTATTTTATTATTTTTACATTTTTTTTCAAAAGTCCATCTTAAATTAATGTCTTCTCTAACTAAATACAATCGGGGAAACACCTTGATTTAATTTGTTAATTGTGGCACCAACCACATTTTATCATCACTGGGGCTCATTATAACGAGATTCGACAAATAGTCTCCCCCGTAAACCATCTTGCAAAAGTGGGATAGTACTTAAAGGTGTCACCTCCAACACCAAGAAAAGGAAGGCGTCAGTAAGAGACACTCAACACCAGTCACGGTTGTAGATGACTCAAAGAAGCTTTGTGCCAGAAGACTGTGAAACCGAGTATAAAATCAGACACTAAGAAGCAAGGTTTGATTTCTTCACCAGTTATGCCAGTTGTCAATGTCCTGTTTTTCAGTTACCAAACCACCCTTCCTTGCCTGCTCAAAAAAAAAGAAAAAAAAATGAAACCTTTCAATACTTTCCATTATTAAACTGGGATGTTCTGCTTCATCAGTCAAGGGCACAGACGACACCACCCTAGAAAACAGTCTCTCTCCCTAGCTGTAGTACATTCTCTAAGCTGGAGTTGCCACGTAGATTTACTGTGTCAGGTTCCTGTGAAAGAAGTTGCTCCTGTTTGTGACTTCCATGACACTCCCAGCACCAAAGAATCCTAAGTACCAAGCTGCTGAAGCACAGAGAGCTTAGCCGTCTTGGGAGGTTTACAGCAGAATGCCTCCCAGGGAAACACCACCCCATGACTGCTTTCCATAGTACTGGAGCAGGTACGCTGCCTCCAAGTGTCGGAGTCCAGATGTTTTAGCAAACTCTAACAACTTTCTTGCCATTTGGTAAGTGACAGCTGTGTTCTCCCCAACAAGGTCAACTGGAAATAGAAGGGTTCCATCCTAGAACATTCATCTCAGCTTTAAGGATAGCAGCTGCTCATAACTGATATCCCCATCTTCTGTAGAGCTCTCCTTACTTTTGATCAATAAATGCCGCAATCCCCTGAAATGATGAATAATTCTTTGATGAAATTTATTTACTTACTGTCTGATAGTGTGTGTGTGTGTGTGTGTGTATAGCATGTTTTAGACATTTCCACCTCTTACCCTTTCTTATACTTGCACCCTCTTCCAATGAAACCCTTCTAACTTTCAGGTCTGGGGGGGTGCACATGCGTGCATGTCTTGTGCGTGTGTGTCTGTGTGTATATATACATGTGTTTATGAAAGAGAGACAGACAGAGAGAGACTCCATAAATTTACTTAAGATCGCTTATATGAGTATCGATGGAAAGTGCTTTGGGTGCATCTGCTACTTCTCAGTGGCGGCACCACTGATGAAAATTATACCCTTTCCCCCACCAGTTACAACTAGATCCTCAGGAAGGGATGAGGCCTCATGAGACCTTCCTCTATCCGTGATGAAATGTGAACAGGCCAGTCTCAGGCAGGTCTTAAGTAACCACAGATGCTGTGAACTCTTGAGAACAAAACCATGTTGCACCCAGGAAATACTTTTTTTCTCAACACTCTACCTCATCTCCTGTCTCTTGCGTTTTCCCCACCTTTTCCTGGGATGTTCCCTGAGCCTTGTAAAGAGGTGATACATATGTCCTATTTAGAGCTAACCACTCAACAGTCGCTTATTGTTAACCCTCTGACCAATTATGAAGCTCTGAATTAACTACCATTTGTAGCTATGAGAAGCTTCTCCAACAAGGGCCAAGAGCAGCACTAATCTATGGGTATTCATATGACTATTATAAGCTTACCAAGTGCAATCAACAAAAC
>PVIU01022299.1:0-29666 GCA_004026605.1 Ondatra zibethicus
TCAGACTGCCTGCCTGAAAGAGTCAGAGTTTGCCCTGGCAGTATGGCCCAGAAAGCCAGCATTTTAATATGGTGCAGCTTTTTTCCTGCTATCACTGAACACCAAAAAACATGTGATCAGCTTTTATCAACAACATTTAAGTGTTTTGTGGCATGACCTCTTAAAGAGCTACATGGTTTTGCAGCTAAAGCTGAGTCAGGAAGCCTCTCTTAGATGAGAATGCTTGCTTGCCTCTGGGTAGCAGAGCAGATCCAAGAAATTGCTGCTACCAAAAAGACATGCTCACACTGGTGAGGCTGTGTCCGCCTGGAGGTAAGGTCCCCCAGGCATCTTTGTTCCACAGGACACTGCACTCCCCTCACCCCCTTTAATATCACCCCTTCTTCGGTGGGGCTTTGGTATCCCAGCACTCTCTCTTCATGTGATGAGATCGGAGGTCCACACTGGATCCTGAACCTCCCCTACCCCCCCGCAATCGCCCTTTCCTTGGTGAGGCTTTGGTACCCCAGCACTCTCTCTTCCTGTGCTGAGTTCGGAGGCGTCTCACACTGGTAAGTTTTTGAGTGCCTGGCGGTAAGGTCCCTGTGGATCTCTTTGATCAACACAACCCTGAACCACCCCTCTGCAGGATTGCCCTTTCATTAGTGGACCCTAGCCATAAAACAAAGGACACTAAGCTTATAGCTCACAAGCCCAGAGAAGCCAAATAGCAAGGTGAGCCCAAAGAAAATCACTTATAGATCCTCTTGGAAATTGGAAGCAAACAAGATTGCCAGGCAAAAGAAATTTCATCTGATGGATGGACATAGAGACAGAGACCCAGAGCAATGGATTGAGTTCCCAAGGTCCAGTCGAAGAGCAGAAGGTGGGAGAAGATGAGCAAGGAAGTTAGGCCCATGAGGGGCTTGACCACCAACTGAGAGAGTGTGCCTGATCTAATGGGAGCTCACCACATCCAGCCAGACCAGGACTGAATGAGCAGATGATCAAACTGAACTCTCTAAATGTGGTTGCCAATGAGGGCAGAATGAGAAGCCATCAACAATGACACTAAGACCTATCTCCTCTGCATGTATTACCTCTTTGGGAATCTAGTCGATTTGGATGCCCACCTTCCTAGGATGGGACGGCGGGGGGAGGTCCTTGGACTTCCCACAGGCTTAGCATCATTCCTCTTTTAAGGAAGCAGCGGGAGGGGTGGCAGTGGGAGGGGACTGGGAGAAGGGGAGGAAATGTAAATTCTTTTTTTGTTGTTTGTTTGTTTGAAGGGAAAAATAAAAGAATATGGGGAAAAAAGACATGCTTTAGTCTATTCTTTTCTGTCTAGAGTTACTTCCAAAGATTTCTCAGGTTTTATGTGGATGCAGTTGTCCACTTTGGTGCCATTCTGTAACATGAGGGCCTGCTTGTTGGGTCTTCTGTCCTACCTGTTTTTCACAGCTGGTAAGCCCCAAAGAAAATTACACAGAGGTCTGCATATGATATAAATTGAATTCCCATTAGCTCAGTCCTTTTGTTAACTCTTATAACTTCTATTAATCCATTATTTACACATATTAGCCACATGGCTTGGTACCTTTTTCAGTGGGGCAGGTCACATCCTGCTTCTTTGGTGTCTGGACAGGACTGCAGAAAGAGCTTGCTTCTTCCCAGAATACTCCTGCTCCCATTGTCCCACCTCTACATCCTGCCATGTTGTTCCACCTATACTTCCTGCCTATCTACTGGCCAATCAGCATTTATTTTAAACATAATTGACAGAACACAGAATTGTGCCAAACCACATACCAATTTCAAACATGAGTCATTGTTTTTGTAGTCTGAAATGAGATGCAATGAACAGACAATTACAACATTTAACAGTAAATATGGGTGCATTTATGTAACATGTATGAACACACACACAGAGTGAACAAGAATTGGGTGAAGTGGATGCTCTTGGTGGACCCTATGAAAGGTGTGCCATGGCACAAAACACATATGTAACAGAGCCAGCAAGAGGAATTTAGAGATAAATAAACTGGAGGGCCAGTCAGGGCATAACTTCAGTAAAGTTGGCAGGACAGGGTCAACTGAACTGGCTCTCAGTTAAGATGGGGATAAGGTCATCCATGTAACAGAGTTAACACTGGGAAACAAGGCAGGGAATACCTCAGTAAAGTGGCAGAACTTGGTCACCTGACCTTGCTTTCAGCGAAGATGGTAATGAAGTCACCTGACCTCAGTCAAAATGGCAGCAGTCCCATGTTGTGTGGAAAAGCCAGAATTTTTGAGCCTACAGATTTTAAGTTTAGTAATAAGAGAGACCTAGAGGAGAGGGAGAGGGACTTCGGGCAGGAGAACCTATCAGATTCATGGCATCAATGAAATGGATTAATAAAAATGCTGCGGATCCCCAGTGGTGGCAGGCAGCAGAAACACTGCAGGTCCCCAAGCAGTGGCCGTGGGCCACATGGTGGCAGGGAGAAGGCCCTGAGTGCAGCCAGTCCCATGCAGAGATGGCTGCAGGTACCTGAGTGGTAGCTGTGGGACATGTGGCTACAGAAGGTGGGCCCTGAGAACAGCCAGTCCCAGGCAGGGATTGCTGCAGGTAACTGAGCAGTGACTGGTCCAGGGCAGGGAGATACATGGAGGTGGGCAAGAAAGAGAAATGGATAGGCATGCCATACAGAGTGAGGTTGATATTTTTTCATGGATTATGGAAGGGGAAGGGAGAAGGGAAGAAGAGCAAACAGAGAGAGACACAGAGAGAGACAGAGAGAAGAGAAAGAGAGATAAGAGAGAAAGGAGAGGGAGAGGAGAGAGGGAGTGTGGCATTTATTTCTACATTCTTCAGTTTTAAAGAGAAGTACGTTCTTTTGAAAGTGTATTTAGCTTCTTAACTGAATGCTGAGTTTGCACCAAAGAAACACAACAAAGTTTATGTAAGATGCATATTCTTTTCTTTATTTTCTTTACTGTTTCTGTGTTATAAGCTTATGTGTGAAACAAACATGAGTTTCTCTCTAAAGAGAAACACTCTCTTCACATTTTTCAAAGCATTGTGAGAAGTAAATGGAGTGTGGCTTTTCTGTCTGCATTCTTTAGTTTTAAACATAAGTACGTTCTTTTGAAAGTGTATTTAGCTTCTTAACTGAATAGTGAGTTTGAACCAAAGAAACACAAGAAGGTTCCTGAAAGATGCTTCTTGTTTTCAGTATTCTCTTCACTGTTCACAGCATTATAAGCTTAGGTGACAAACAAACATGCGTTTCTCTCTAAAGAGAAACACTTGTTCACTTTGTTCAAAGTATTGTTAGAACTAAATGGAGTGTGGCATATCTGTCTGCATTCTTTAGTTATAAAGATAAGTACGTTCTTTTGAAAGTATATTTAGCTTATTAACTGAATGCTGAGTTTACACCAAAGAAACACAAGAAGCTTTCTTAAAGACGCATCTTGTTTTCAGTACTCTCTTCACTGTTCATAGTATCATAAGCTTAAGTGTGAAACCAACATGTGTTTCTCTCTAAAGAGAAACACTCAGTTTACATTGTTTAAAGCATTGTGAGAAGTAAATGGAGTGTGGCATTTCTGTCTACATTCTCTAGTTTTACAGATAAGTACGTTCCTTTGAAAGTGTATTTAGCTTCTCAACTGAATGCTGAGTTTGCACCAAAGAAACAGAAGAAGGTTAATGAAGGACGCATCTTCTTTTCAGTATTGTCTTCACTGTTCATAGCATCATAACCTTACGTGCGAAACAGACATGCGTTTCTCTCTAAAGAGAAACACTGAGTTTACATTGTTCAAAGTATTGGCAGAAGTAAATGGACTGTGGCATTTCTGTCTACATTCTCTAGTTTTAAAGATAAGTACGTTCCTTTGAAAGGGTATGTAGCTTCTCAACTGAATGCTGAGTTTGCAACAAAGAAACAGAAGAAGTTTAATGAAAGATGCAAATTCTTTTCAGTATTCTCTTCACTGTTCTTAGCGTTATAAGCTCATGTGAGAAACAAACATTCGTTTCTCTGTAAAGAGCAACCATCTGTTCATATTGTTCAAAGCATTGTCTGGAGTAAATGGAGTGTGGCATTTCTGTCTACAATCTCTAGTTTTAAAGATAAGTATGTTATTTTGAATGTTTATTTAGTTTCTCAACTGAATGGTGAGTTTACATAAAGAAACAAAAGAAGGTTTTTGAAAGACGCTTCCTCTTTTCATTATTCTCTTCACTGTTCACAGCCTTATAAGCTTATGTGAGAAACAAACATGCATTTCTCTCTAAAGAGAAAGAGTCTGTTCAAATTGTTCAAAGCATTAGAGAAGTAAATAGAGGGTTGAATTTCAGTCTACATTCTTTAGTATTAAAGATAAGTACATTCTTTTGAAAGTGTATTTAGCTTCTTAACTGAATGGTGTGTTTGTACCAAAGAAACACATGAAGGTTTTTGAAAGACTCATCTTCTTTTCACTATTCTCTTCATTGTTCACAGCCTTATAAGCTTATGTGAGAAACGAACATATCTCTCTCTAAAGAGAAACACTCTGTTCACATTGTTCAAAGCACTGTTAGAAGTAAATGGAGTGTGGCATTTCGGTCTACATTCTTTAGTTTTAAAGATAAGTACGTTCTTTTGAAAGTGTATTCAGCTTCTTAACTGAATGCTGAGCTTGCACCAAAGAAACAGAAGAAGGTTAATGAAAGACGCCTCTTCTTTTATGTATTCTCTTTGCTGTTCTCAGCGTTATAAGCTCATGTGAGAAACAAACATAAGTTTCCCTTCACTGTTCACAGAATTATACTTATGTGTGAAACAAACATGCGTTTCTCTCTAAAGGGAACACTCTGTTCACATTGTTCAAAGCATTGTTAGAGGTAAATTGAGTGTGGCATTTCTTTCTACATTCTTTAGTTTTAAAGATAAGTACGTTCTTTTGAAAGTGTATTTAGCTTTTAACTGAATGCTGAGTTTGCCCCAAAGAAACAAAAGAAGTTTTCTGAAAGACGCATCTTCCTTTCAGTATTCTCTTCACTGTTCATAGCGTCAAAAGCTTAGGTGTGAAACAAACATACGTTTCTCTCTAAAGAGTAATACTCAGCTTATATTGTTCAAAGCATTGTCAGAAGTAAATGGAGTGTGGCATTTCTGTCTACTCTCTAGTTTTAAAGATAAGTACGTTCTTTTGAAAGTGTATTTAGCTTCAACTGAATGATGAGTTTACACAAAGAAACACAAGAAGGTTTCTGAAAGACTCATCTTCTTTTCAGTATTCTCTTCAATGTTCAGAGTGTTATAAGCTTATGTGAGAAACAAACAGGCATTTCTCTCTAAAGAGAATCACTCTGTTCACATTGTTCCAAGCATTGTTATAAGAAAATGACTGTGGCATTTCTTTCTACATTCTTTGGTTTTCAAGATAAGTACGTTTTTGAAAGTGAATTTTTCTTCTTAACTGAATGGTGAGTTTACACCAAAGAAACACAAGAAGGTTTCTGAAAGACGCATCTTCTTTTCAGTATTCTCTTCATTGTTCACAGATTTATAAGCATATGTGAGAAACGAACATGTCTTTCTAAAGAGAAACACTCTGTTCACATTGTTCAAAGCACTGTTAGATGTAAATGGAGTGTGGCCTTTCTTTCCACATTCTTTGGTTTTAAAGATAAGTACGTTCTTTTGAAAGTGTATTTAGCTTGTTAACTGAATGCTGAGTTTGCACCAAAGAAACACAAGAAGGTTAATGAAAGACACATCTTCTTTTAAGTATTCTCTTAACTGATCTCATCATTATAAGCTTAGGTGAGAAAAAAAACATTCGTTTATCTCTAAAGAGAAACAGTCTGTTCACATTGTTCAAAGCACTCCAGAAGTAAATAGAAGGTTGAATTTCTGTCTACTTTCTTTATTTTTAACCTAAATACGTTCTTTTGAAAGCCTTATAAACTTATGTGAGAAACGAACATGTCTTTCTCTCTAAAGAGAAACATTTTGTTCACATTGTTCAAAGCATGGTTAGAAGTAAATGGAGTGTGTCATTTCTTTCTACATTCTTTGGTTTAAAGATAAGTACGTTCTTTTGAAAGAGTATTTAGCCTCTTAACTGAATGTTGAGTTTACACCAAAGAAACACAAGAAGGTTTCAGAAAGACGCATCTTCTTTTCAGTATTCTCTTCATTGTTCACTGCGTTATAAGCATATGTGAGAAACGAACATATCTATCTAAAGAGAAAAACTCTGTGCACATTGTTCAAAGCATTGTTTGAAGAAAATTGAGTGTGGCATTTCTTTCTACATTCTTTCGTTTAAAGATAAGTACGGTCTTTGAAATTGTATTTAGCTTCTTAACTGAGTGCTGAGTTTGCAACAAAGACACAAGAAGGTTAATAAAAGATACATCTTCTTTTAAGTATTCTCTTCACTGTTCTCAGCGTTATAAGCTCATGTGAGAAACAAACATTCGTTTTTCTCTAAAGAGAACACTCTGTTTTCATTGTTCAAAGTATTGTTAGAGGTAAATGGAGTGTGGCATTTCTTTCTACATTCTTTAGTTTTAAAGAAAAGTACGTTGTTTTGAAAGTGTTTTTAGCTTCGTAACTGAATGCTGAGTTTTCACAAAAGAAACATATGAAGGTTTCTGAAAGACACATCTAAATTTCAGTATTCTCTTCACTGTTCATTGCATTATAAGCTTATGGGTGAAACAAACATGCGTCTCTCTAAAGAGAAACACTCAATTTATATTGTTCAAACATTGTTAGAAGAAAATGGAGTGTGGCATTTCTGTCTACATTCTATGGTTTTAAAGATAAGTACGTTCTTTTGAAAGTTTATTTATCTTCTCAACTGAATGGTGGGATTACACATAGAAACACAAGAAGGTTTCTTAAAGACGCATCTTTTTTCAGTATTCTCTTCACTGTTAACAGCGTTGTAAGCTTATGTGATAAACAAACATGCATTTCCCTATAAAGAGAAACATTCTGTTCACATTTTTCAAATAATTTTAGAAGTAAATAGAGGGTGAAATTCTGTCTACATTCTTAAGTTTTAAAGATAAGAATGTACTTTTGAAAGTGTATTTAGCTTCTTAACTGAATGGTGAGTTTACACCAAAGACAGAAGAAGGTTTCTGAAAGAAGCTTCTTCATTTCAGTATTCTCTACTGTTAACTGAGTTAAAATCTTTTGTGAGAAAGAAACATGCATTTCTCTCTTAATAGAAATAACCTGTTCACATTGTTCAAAGCATTGTTAGAAGTAAATGGAGTGTTCCATTTCTGTCTACATTCTTTAGTTTTAAAGATAAGTAAGTTCTTTTGAAAGTGTATTTAGCTTCTTAACTGAATGCTGAGTTGGCACCTAAGAAACACAAGAAGGACTCTGAAAGGCGCATCTTCTTTTCAGTATTTCTTCACTGTTAACTGCGTTATAAGTTTATGTTAGAAGCAAATATTGATTTCTCTCTAAAGAAAAATACTCTTTTCACATTGTTCCAAGCATTGTGAAAAGTAAATGGTGTTCCTTTTCTGTCTACATTCAAGAATTTTCAAGATGAGTACATTCTTTTCAAAGTGTATTTAGCTTCTTAACCGAATGGTGACTTTGCACAAAATAAAGAGAAGAAGGTCTGAAAGAGGCTTCTTCTTTTCAGTATTCTCTTCACTGTTCTCAGAATTATAAGCTTATGTGAGAAACAAACATGTGTGTCTCTGTAAATAGAAACACTCTGTTCACATTGTTCAAAGCATTGCCAGAAGTAAATGGAGTGCTCCTTTTTTTGTCTACATTCTAGCGATTATAAGATGAGTACATTCTTTTGAAAGTGTATTTAGCGTCTTAACTGAATGATGTCTTTGCACCAAAGAAAGAGAAGAATGTTTCTGAAAGAAGCTTCTTCATTTCAGTGTTCTCTTCACTGTTAACAGCATTATAAGCTTACATGAGAAACAGCCATGCGTTTCTCTCTGAAGAAAAACACTGTTCACATTGTTCAAAGCATTGTTAGAATTAAATGGAGTGCTCCATTTCTTTCTACATTCTTGAGTTTTTGAGATATGTACATTTTTTGAAAGAGTATTTAGCATTTTAACTGATTGCTGAGTATGCAACAAAGAAACACAAGAAGGTTTCTGAAAGACGCAACTTCTTTTCAGTATTCTCTTCACTGTTAACAGCGTTCTAAGCTTAGGTGCGAAACAAACATGCGTTTCTCTCTAAAGAGAAACACTCTGTTCACATTGTTCAAAGCATTTCTGAAGTAAATAGAGGGTTGAATTTCTGGGTACATTCTTTGGTTTTCAAGATAAGTACGTTCTTTTGAAAGTGTATTTAGATTCTTACCTGAATGGTGAGTCTGCTCACATTGTTCAAAGCATTGTTAGAAATAAATGGTATGTGGCATTTCTATCTACATTCTTTAGTTTTAAACATAAGTACGTTCATTGAAAGTGTATTTAGGTTCTCAACTGAATGGTGAGTTTACACAAAGAAACAA
The DNA here is from genome assembly GCA_004026605.1 of Ondatra zibethicus. Lineage (NCBI taxonomy): Eukaryota > Metazoa > Chordata > Mammalia > Rodentia > Cricetidae > Ondatra > Ondatra zibethicus. Next base: position 8,479 of record PVIU01022299.1, read on the forward strand.
AAGAAGGTTTCTGAAAGACTCATCTTTTTTTCAGTGTTCTGTTCACTGTTCACGGAGTTATAAGCTTATGTGAGAAACAAACATGCTTTTCTCTCTAAAGAGAAACACTCTGTTCACATTTTTCAAAGCATTTCATAAGGAAATACAGGGTTGAAATTCTGTCTACATTCTTTAGTTTTAAATATAAGTACGTTCTTTTGAAAGTGTATTTAGCTTCATAACTGAATGCTGAGTTTGCACCAAAGAAACACAAGAAGGTTAATGAAAGACGCATTGTCTTTTAAGTATTCTATTCACTGTTTTCAGTGTTATAAGCTCATGTGAGAAACAAACAATCGTTTCTCTCTAAAGAGAAACAACCTGTTCCCATTGTTCAAACCATTGTTAGAAGTAAATGGAGTGTGGCATTTCTTTCTACATTCTTTAGTTTTAAAGATAAGTACATTCTTTTGAAAGTGTATTTAGCTTCTTATCTGAGTGCTGAGTTTGCACCATAGAAACACAAGAAGGTTAATGAAAGACAAATCGTCTTTTAAGTATTCTGTTCACTGTTCTCAGCGTTATAAGCTCTTGTGAGAAACAAACATTCGTTTCTCTCTAAAGAGAAACAACCTGTTCACATTGTTTAAAGCATTGTTAGAAGTAAATGGAGTGTGGCATTTCTGTCTACATTCTTTAGTTTTAAAGATAAGTACATTCTTTGAAAGTGTATTTAGCCTGTTAACTGAATGCTGAGTTTGTACCAAAGAAACACAAGAAAGTTTCTGAAAGGCGCATCTTCTTTGCAGTATTCTCTTCACTGTTCATATCATTATAAGCTTGTGTGTGAGACAAACATGCGTTTCTCTCTAAAGAGAAACACTCAGTTTACTTTGATCAAAGCATTGTTAGAAGTAAATGGAGTGTGGCATTTCTTTCTACATTCTTTAGTTTTAAAGATAAGGACATTCTTTTGAAAGATATTTAGATTCTTAACTGAATGCTGAATTTGCAACAAAGAAACACAAGAAGGTTAATTAAAACGCATCGTCTTTTAAATATTCTCTTCACTGTTCTCAGTGTTATAAGCTCATGTGAGAAACAAACATTCGTTTCTCTCTAAAGGGAAACAAACTGTTCACATTGTGCAAAGCAATGTTAGAAGTAAATGGAGTGTGGCATTTCTTTCTACATTCTTTAGTTTTAAAGATAAGTACATTCTTTTGAAAGTATATTTACCTTCTTAACTGAATGCTGAGTTAGAACCAAAGAAACCAAAGAAGATTTCTAAAGACACATCTCATTTTCAGTATTCTCTTCAATGTTCATATCGTTATAAGCTTATGTGTGAAACAAACATGCATTTCTCTGAAGAGAAACAATCTGTTCACATTGTTCATAGCATTGTTAGGAGTAAATGGAGTGTGGCATTTCTGTCTACATTCTTTTGTTTTAAATATAAGTAAGTTGTTTTAAAGTGTATTTAGCTAGTTAACTGAATGCTGAGTATGCAAAAAAGAAACACAAGAAAGATTCTGTAAGATGCAACTTCTTTTCTTTATTCTCTTCACTCTTCACTGTGTTATAAACTTATGTGTGAAACAAACATGCATTTCTCTCTAAAAAGAAAACGCTTTTCACATTGTTCAAAGCATTGTGAGAAGTAAATGAAGTGTGGCATTTGTGTCTGCATTCTATAGTTGTAAAGATATGTACGTTCTTGTGAAAGTGTATTTAGCTTCTCAACTGAATGGTGTGATTACACAAAGAAACACAAGAAGATTTGTGAAAGATGCATCTTCTTTTCAGTATTCTCTTCACTATACACAGAGATATACATATGTGAGAAACAAACATGCTTTTCTCTCTAAAGAGAAACATTCTGTTCACATTGTTCAAAGAATTGTTAGGAGTAAATGGAGTGTGGCATTACTTTCTACATTCTTTAGTTTTAAACATAAGTACATTCATTTGAAAGTGCATTTAGCTTGTTAACTGAATGCTGAGTTTGAATGAACGAAACACGAGTAGGTTTCTGTTAGATGCATCTTCTTTTCAGTACTCTCTTCACTGTTCACAGCGTTATACTTATGTGTGAAACAAACTTGCGTTTCTCTCTAAAGAGAAACACTCTGTTCACTTTGTTCAAAGCATTGTTAGAAGTAAATGGAGTATGGCATTTCTGTCTACATCCTTTAGTTTGAAAGATAAGTACATCCTTTGAAAGTGTATTTAGTTTGTTAACTGAAAGCTGAGTTTGCACCAAAGAAACACAAGAAGGTTTCTGTAAGACGCATCTTCTTTTCTTTATTCTCTTTACTGTTCACAGAGTTATAATCTTAGGTGAGAAACAAACATGCGTTTCTCCCTAAAGAGAAACACTCTGTTCACTTTGTTCAAAGCATTGTAGGAAGTAAATGAAGTGTGGCATTTCTGTCTACATTCTTTAGGTTTAAAGACAAGTAAGTTCTTTTTAAGTGTATTTAGCATCTAACTGAATGCTGAGTTTGCACCAAAGAAACACAAGAAGTTTTCTGAAAGACGCATCTTCCTTTCAGTATTCTCTTCACTGTTAACAGTGTTATAAGCTTATGTGTGAAACAAACATGCGTTTCTCTCTAAAGAGAAACACTCAGTTTACATTGTTCAGAGCATTTTTAGAAATAAATGGGGGTGGCATTTCTGTCTACATTCTCTAGTTTTAAAGATAAGTACGTTCTTTTGAAAGTGTATTTAGATTCTTAACAGAATGGTGAGTTTACACAAAGAAACACAAGAAGGTTTCTGAAAGTCGCATCTTCTTTTCAGTATTCTCTTCACTGTTCTCAACGTTATAAGCTCATGTGCGAAACAAAAATGCATTTCCCTATAAAGAGAAACACTCTGTTCACATTGTTCAAAGCATTGTTAACGGTAAATGGAGTGTTGCATTTCTTTCTCCATTCTTTAGTTTTGAACATAAGTACGTTCTTTTGAAAGTGTATTTAGTTCTTAACTGAATGCTGAGTTTGCACCAAAGAAACACAAGAAGTTTTCTGAAAGACGCATCTTCTTTTCAATATTCTCTTCACTGTTCACAGAGTTATAAGCTCATGTGAGAAACAAACATTCGTTTCTCTCTAAAAAGAATCAGTCTGTTCACATTGTTCAAAGCATTACAGAAGTAAATAGAGGGTTGAAGTTCTGTCTACATTCTTTTGTTTTAAAGATAAGTGCGTTCTTTTGAATGTGTATATAGCTTCTTAACTGAAGGTTGAGTTTACACCAAAGAAACACAACAAGGTTTCTGAAAGACGCCTATTCTTTTCAGTATTCTCTTCATTGTTCACAAATTTATAAGCTTATGTGAGAAACGAACATGTCTTTCTCTCTAAAGAGAAACACTCTGTTCACATTGTTCAAAGCATTGTTAGAAGTAAATGGTGTGTGGCCTTTCTTTCTACATTCTTTGGTTGTAAAGATAAGTACATTCTTTTGAAACCGTATTTAGCTTCTTAACTGAATGGTGAGTTTGAACCAAAGAAACACAAGAAGGTTCCTGAAAGATTCTTCTTCTTCTCAGTATTCTCTTCACTGTTCACAGCGTTATAGGCTTATGTGTGAAACAAACATGCATTTCTCTCTAAAGAAAAACCCTCAGTTTACATTGTTCAAAGCATTTCAGAAGTAAATAGAGGGTTGTATTTTTGTCTACATTCTTAGATTAAAAGATAAGAATGTTCTTTTGAAAGTGTATTTAGCTTCTTAAGTGAATGCTGAGTTTGCACCAAAGAAACAGAAGAAGGTTAATGAAAGACACATCTTCTTTTATGTATTCTCTTCACTCTTCTCAGCATTATAACTCATGTGAGAAACAAACATTCATTTCTCCTTAAAGAGAAACCCTCTGTTCACATTGTTCAAAGCCTTGTCTGGAGTAAATGGAGTGTGGCATTTCTGTCAACATTCTTTAGTTTTAAAGATAAGTACTTTCTTTTGAAAATATATTTAGCCTGTTAACTCAATGCAGTGTTTGAACCAAAGAAACACAAGAAGTTTTCTGAAAGATGCATCTTCCTTTCAGTATTCCCTTCACTCTTCACAGAGTTATACTTATGTGTGAAACAAACATGCAATTCTCTCTAAGGGGAATACTCTGTTCACATTGTTCAAAGCATTGTTTGAGGTAAATGGAGTGTGGAAATTCTTTCTACATTCTTTGGTTTTAAAGATAAGTATGTTGTTTTGAAAGTTTATTTAGTTTCTCAACTGAATGGTGAGTTTACACAAAGAAACATAAGAAGGTGTCTGAAAGACGCATCTTCTTTTCAGTATTCTCTTCACTGTTCACAGCGTTATAAGCTCATGTGAGAAACAAACATGCATTTCTCTCTAAAGAGAAACAGTCAGTTCACATTGTTCAAAGCATTTCCGAAGTAAATAGAGGGTTGAATTTCTATATGCATTCTTTAGTTTTAAAGATAAGTACGTTCTTTGAAAGTGTATTTAGCTTCTTAAATGAATGGTGAGTTTACACCAAATAAACACAAGAAGGTTTCTGAAAGAAGCATCTTCTCTTCAGTATAATCTTCACTGTTCACAGCGTTATAAGCTCATGTGAGAAACAAACATGCATTTCTCTCTAAAGAGAAACAGTCTGTTTACATTTTCCAAATCACTTCTGAAGTTAATAGAGTGTTGAATTTCTGTCTACATTCTTTAGTTTTAAAGATAAGTACGTTCTTTTGAAAGTGTATTTAGCTTCTTCACTGAATGGTGAGTTTGAACTAAAGAAATAAAAGAAGGTTCCTGAAGGATGCTTCTTCTTTTCAGTATTCTCTTCACTGTTCAAAGCATTATAAGCTTAGGTGAGAAACAAACATGCATTTCTATCTAAAGAGAAACACTCTGTTCACTTTGTTCAAAGCATTGTTAGAAGTAAATGTAGTGTGGCATTTCTGTCTACATTCTTTAGATTTAAAGATAATTAAGTTCTTTTAAAGTGTATATAGGATCTTAACTGAATGCTGTGTTTGCACCAAAGAAACACAAGAAAGTTTCTGAAAGACGCATCTTCTTTTCAGTATTCTCTTCAATGTACAGCGTTATACTTATGTATGAAACAAACATGCGTTTCTCTCTAAAGAGAAACACTCAATTTACATTGTGCAAAGCATTGTTAGAAGTAAATGGAGTGTGGCATTTCTGTCTACATTCTTTAGTTTTAAACATAAGTACGTTATTTTGAAAATGTATTTAGCTTCTCAACTTATTGGTGAGTTTACACAAAGAAACACAAGAAGGTTTCTGAAAGACGCATCTTCTTTTCAGTATTCTCTTCAGTTTTCACTGCGTTATACTTATGTGTGAAACAAACATGCGTTTCTCTCTAAAGAGAAACATTCAGATTACATTGTTCAAAGCATTGTTAGAAGTAAATGGAGTGTGGCATTTCTTTCTACATTCGTAGATTTAAATATAAGAATGTTCTTTTGAAAGTGTATTTAGCTTCTTAACTGAATGCTGAGTTTGCACCAAAGAAACAAAAGAAGGTTAATGAAAGACGCATCTTCTTGTAAGTATTCTCTTCACTGATCTCAGCGTTATAAGCTCATGTGAGAAACAAACATTCGTTTCTCTCTAAAGAGAAACACTCTGTTCACATTGTTAAAAGCATTGTTAGAAGTAAATGGAGTGTGGCATTTATGTCTACGTTCTTTAGTTTTAAAAATAAGTACGTTCTTTTGAAAGTGAATTTTGCTTCTTAACTGATTTCTGAGGTTGAACCAAAGAAACAAAAGAAGTTTTCCGTAAGACGCAACTTCTTTTCAGTATTCTCTTCACTGTTAACAGCGTTATATGCTCATGTTTGAAACCATCAGGCGTTTCTCTCTAAAGAGATACACTCAGTTTACATTGTTCAAAGCATTGTTAGAAGCAAAAGGAGTGTGGCATTTCTGTCTACATTCTTTGATTTTAAAGATAAGTACATTCTTTTGAAAGTGTATTTAGCATCTAAAATGAATGCTGAGTTTGCACCAAAGAAACACAAGAAAGATTCTATAAGACGCATCTTCTTTTCAGTATTCTCTTCACTGTTAACAGTGTTATAAACTTATGTTTGGAACAAACATGCGTTTCACTCTAATGAGAAACACTGTGTTCACTTTGTTCAAAGGATTGTTAGAAGTAAATGGACTGTGGAATTTCTGTCTCCATTATCTAGTTTTAAAGATAAGGATGTTCTTTTGAAAGTGTATTTACCTTCTCAACTGAATGGTGAGTTTACACAAAGAAACACAAGAAGGTTTCTGAAAGACGCATCTTCTTTTCAGTATTCTCTTCACTGTTCACAGCGTTGTATGCTCATGTTAGAAACAAACATGCATTTCTCTAGAAAGAGAAACAGTCAGGTCACATTGCTTAAAGTATTTCAGAAGTAAATAGAGGGTTGAATTTCTGTCTACATTCTTTAGTTTTAAAGATATGTACCTTCTTTTGAAAGTGTATTGAGCTTCTTAACTGAATGCTGAGTTTGTACCAAAGAAACACAAGAAGGTTAATGAAAGTAGCATCTTCTTTATGTATTCTCTTCACTGTTCTCAGCGTTATAAGCTCATGTGAGAAACAAACATTCGTTTCTGTCTAAAGAGAAACACTCTTTTCACATTGTTCCAAGCATTGTATGGATTAATTAGAGTGTGGCATTTCTGTCTACATTCTTTAGATTTATAGATAAGTACGTTCTTTTGAAAGTGTATTTAGCCTGTTAACTGAATGCTGAGTTTGCACCAAAAAACACAAGAAGTTTTCTGACAGACGCATCCTATTTTCAGTATGCTCTTCACTATTCATAGCGTTATAATCTTATGTGTGAAACAAACATGCATTTCGCTCTAAAGAGAAACACTCTGTTTACTTTGTTCAAAGCATTGTTAGAAGTAAATGGAATGTGGCATTTCTGTCTACATTCTTTAGTTTTAAAGATAAGTACATTCTTTTGAAAGTGTGTTTAGCTTCTTAACTGAATGCTGAGTTTGCACCAAATAAACACAAGGTTAATGAAAGACGCATATTCTTTTATGTATTCTCTTCACTGTTCTCAGCGTTATAAGCTCATGTGAGAAACAAACATTCGTTTCTCCTTAAAGATAAAACCTCTGTTCACATTGTTCAAAGCATTGTCTGGAGTAAGTGGAGTCTGGCATTTCTGTCTACATTCCTTAGTTTTAAAGATAAGTACGTTCTTTTTAAAGTGTATTTAACCTGTTAAATGAGTGCTGAGTTTGCACCAAAGGAAGAAAAGAAGTTTTCTGAAAGATGCATCTTCTTTTCAGTATTCTCTTCACTGTTAACATCGTTATAAGCTCATGTGTGAAACAAACATGCATTTCTCTCTAAAGAGAAACACTCGGTTCACATTGTTCAAAGCATTGTTAGAAGCAAATGGAGTGTGGCATTTCTGTCTACATTCTTTAGTTTTGAAGATAGTAAGTTCTTTTAAAGTGTATTTAGTTTATCAAGTGAAATCTGAGTTTTCACCAATAAACACAAGAAGGTTTTTGCAAGACGCATATCCTTTTCAGTATTCTCTTCACTGTTCAAAGAATTATACATATGTGTGAAACAAACATTCGTTTCTCTCTAAAGAGAAACACTCAGTTTACATTGTTCAAAGCATTGTTAGAAGTAAATGGAGTGTGGTTTTTCTGTCTACATTCTCTAGTTTTGAAGATTAGCATGTTCTTTTGAAAGTTTATTTATATTCTCAACTGAATGGTTAGTTTACACAAAGAAACACAAGAAGGTTTGTGAAAGACGCATCTTCTTTTCAGTATTATCTTCACTGTTCAGAGTGTAATATGCTTATCTGAGAAAAAAACATGCATTTCTTTCTAAAGAGAAACAGTCTGTTCACATTGTTAAAAGCATTCCAGAAGTAAATAGAGGGTTGTATTTCTGTCTACATTCTTCAGTTTTAATGATATGTACGTTTTTTTTGAAAGTGTATTTAGCTTCTTAACTGAATGGTGAGTTTGCACCAAAGTAACACAAGAAGGTTTCTGAAAGGGGCATCTTCTTTTCAGTATTCTCTTCATTGTTCACAGCCTTATAAGCTTATGTGAGAAACGAACATGTCTTTCTCTATAAAGGGAAACACTCTGCTCACATTGTTCAAAGCACTGTTAGAACTACATGGAGTGTGGCAGTTCTTTCTACATTCTTTGGTTTTAAAGATAAGTACGTTCTTTTGAAAGTGTATTTAGCTTCTTAAATGAATGGTGAGTTTACACCAAAGAAACACAAGAAGGTTTCTGAAAGATGCATCTTCTTTTCAGTATTCTCTTCATTGTTCTCAGCATTATAAGCTCAAGTGAGAAACAAACATTTGTTTCTCTGTAAAGAGAAACAGTCTGTTCACATTATTTAAAGCATTGTTAGAAGTAAATGGAGTGTGGCATTTCTATCTACATTCTTTAGTTTTAAGGATAAGTAAGTTCTTTTAAAGTGTATTTAGCTTCTTAACTGAATGCTGAGTTTGCACCAAAGAAACAGATGAAGATTAATGAAAGACACCTCCTCTTTTATGTATTCTCTTCACTGTTCACAGCGTTATAAGCTTATGTGAGAAACATACATGCATTTCTCTCTAAAGAGAAACAGTCTTTTCACATTGTTCAAAGCATTTCTGAAGTAAATAGAGGGATGAATATCTGCATACATTCTTTAGGTTTAAAGATAAGTACGTTCAATTGAAAGTTTATTTAGCTTCTTCAATGAATGGTGAGTTTGAACCAAAGAAACTCAGCATTCAGTTAACAAGCTAAATGCCACACTGCATTTACCTCTAATAATGCTTTGAACAATGAGAACAGAGTGTTCTTTTTAGAGAGAAATGCATGTTTGTTTCACACATAAGTATAACTCTGTTAAGAGTGAAGCGAATACTGAAAAGTAGTTGCATCTTTCAGAAACATTCTTGTGTGTCTTTGGTGCAAACTCAGAATTCAGTCAATAAGTTAAATACACTTTAAAAGAACGCACTTATCTTAAAAACTAAAGAATGTAGACAGAAATGCCACACTCCATTTGCTTCTAATAATGCATTGAACAATGTAAACTGAGTGTTTCTCTTTAAAGAGAAACGCATGTTTGTTTCACACATAAGTATAACTCTGTTAAGAGTGAAGCGAATACTGAAAAATAGTTGCATCTTTCAGAAACCTTCTTGTGTTTCTTTGGTTCAAACTCAGCATTCAGTTAACAAGCTAAATACACTTTCAAAAGAACGTACTTATCTTTAAAACTAAAGAATGTAGACAGAAATGCCACACTCCATTTACGCCAGACAATGCCTTGAACAAAGTGAACAGAGTCTTTCTCTTTTGAGAGAAACGAATGTTTGTTTTGCAAATGAGCTTATAATGCTGAGAACAGTGAAGAGAATACATAAAAGAAGATGCGTATTTCAGAAACCTTCTTGTGTTTCTTTGGTGCAAACTCAGCATTCAGTTAAGAAGCTAAATACATTTTCAAAGAACGTACTTAATTTAAAATAAAGAATGTAGAGAGAAATGCCACACTCCATTTACTTCTAACAATGCTTTGAACAATGTGAACAGAGTGTTTCTCTTTTGAGAGAAATGCATGTTTGTTTCACACATAAGTTTATAATGCTATGAACAATGAAGAGAATACCTAAAATAAGATGCGTCTTACAGAAAACTTATTTTGTTTCTTTGGTGCAATCTCAGCATTCAGGTAAGAAGCTAAATACACTTTCAAAAGAACATACTTATCTTTGAAACCAAATAATGTAGAAAGGAAGTCCACACTCCATTTACTTCTAACAATGCTTTGAACAATGTGTACAGACTGTTTCTCTTTAGAGAGAAAGACATGTTCATTTCTCACATAAGCTTAAAAGGCTGTGAACAATGAAGAGAATACTGAAAAGAAGATGCGTCTTTCAGAAACCTTCTTGGGTTTCTTTGTTGTAAACTCACCATTCAGTTAAGAAGCTAAATGCACTTTCAAAAGAATGTACTTATCTTTAAAACTAAAGAATGTAGACAGGAATTCAACCCTCTATTTACTTCTGAAATACTTTGAACAATGTGAACAGAATGTTTCTGTTTAGAGAGAAACGCATATTTGTTTCACACATATGTATAACGCTGTGAGAAGTGAAGAGAATACTGAAAAGAATATGCGTCTTTCAGAAACCTTCTTGTGTATCTTTGGTTCAAATTCAGCATTCAGTTAAGATGCTAAATACACATTAAAAGAACTTACTTATCTTTAAAACTAAAATATGTAGACAGAGTTACCACACTCCATTTACTTCAAACAATGCTTTAAATAATGTGAAAAGACTCTTTCTCTTCACAGAGAAACAAATGTTTGTTTCACACTTTAGCTTATAACACTGTGAACAGTGTAGAGAATAAAGAAAAGAATATGCGTCTTTGAGAAACCTTCTTGTGTTTCTTGGAGCAAACTCAGCATTCAGTTAAAAAGCTAAATACACTTTCAAAAGAAAGTACTTATCTTTAAAACTAAAGAATGAAGACAGAAATGCCACGCTCCATTTACTCCAGACAATGTTTTGAAAAATGTGAACAGATGGTTTCACTTTACAGAGAAACAAATGTTTGTTTCAAACATGAGCTTATAACGCTGAGAACAGTGAAGAGAATACGTAAAATAGATGCATCTTGCATTAACCTTCTTGTGTTTCTTTGGTGCAAACTCAGCATTCAGTTAAGAAGCTAAATACACATTCAAAAGAACGTACTTATCTTTAAAACTAGAGAATGTAGACAGAAATGCCACAGTCCATTTACTTCTTGCAATGCTTTGAACAATGTAAATAGAGTGTTCTTGTTAGAGAGAAACGAATGTTTGTTTCCCACATAACTATAACGCTGTGTACAATGAAGAGAATACTGAAAAGAAGATCCATCTTTCAGAAACCTTCCTGTGTTTCTTTGGTTAAAAACTCAGCATTCACTTAAGAAGCTAAATACACTTTAAAAGAACTTTCTTATGTAAAAAACTAAAGAATGTAGACAGGTATGCCACACTCCATTTACTTCTAACAATGCTTTGAACAATGTAAACAGAGTGTTTCTCTTTAGAGAGAAACGCATGTTTGTTCCACACATAATTATATAACGCTGTGAACAGTGAAGAGAATACTGAAAAGAAAATACGTCTTTCATTAAACTTCCTGTGTTTCTTTGGTGCAAACTCAGCACTCAGTTAAGAAGCTAAATACACTTTCAAAAGAACGTACTTATCTTTAAAACCAAAGAATGTAGAAAGAAAGGCCACACTTAATTTTCTTCTAACAATGCTTTGAACAATGTGAATAGAGTTTTTCTCTTTAGAAAGACATGTTCCTTTCTCACATATGCTTATAACTCTGTGAACAATGAAGAGAATACTGAAAAGAAGATGGGTCTTTCAGAAACCTTCTTGTTGTTCTTTGGTGTAAACTCACCATTCATTTAAGAAGCTAAATAAACTTTCAAAAGAACGTACTTATCTTTAAAACTAGAGAATGTAGACAGAAATGCCACACTCCATTTACTTCTAACTATGCTTTGAACAATGTGAACAGACTCTTTGTCTTTAGAGAGAAATGCATGTTTCTTTCTCATATACGCTTATAGTGCTGTGAACAGTGAAGAGAATACTGTAAAGAGGATGCATCTTTCAGAAACGTTATTGAGTTTCTTTGTGTAAACTCACCATTTAATTAAGAAGCTAAATACACTTTCAAAAGAACGTACTTATCTTTAAAACTAAAGAATGTAGCCAAAAATGCCACACTCCATTTACTTCTGACAATGCTTTGAACAATGTAAACTGAGTGTTTCTCTTTAGAGAGAAATGCATGTTTTTTTCACACATAAGTATACCTCTGTGAACAGTGAAGGGAATACTGAAAAGAATATGCGTCTTTCAGAAACCTTCTTGTGTTTCTTTTGTGCAAACTCAGAAGTACGTTAATAAGCTAAATACACGTTCAAAAGAACGTACTTATGTTTAAAACTAAAGAATGTAGACAGGAATGCCACACTCCATTTACTTCTAACAAAGCTTTGAACAATGTGAACAGACTGTTTCTCTTTAGAGAGAAACGCATGTTTGTTTCACACATGAGCGTATAACCCGGTGAACAGTGAAGAGAATACTGAAAAGAAGATGCGACTTTCAGAAACCTTCTTGTGTTTGTTTGGTGAAAACTCAGCATTCAGTTAACAGGCTAAATACTCTTTCAAAAGAACGTACATATCTTTAAATGAAAGAATGTAGACAGAAATGACACACTCCATTTACTCCAGGAAATGCTTTTAACAATGTGAACAGAGGGTTTCTCTTTACAGAGAAACGATAGTTTGTTTCTCAAGAGAGATTATAATGCTGAGAACAGTGAAGAGAATACATAATAGAAGATGCGTCTTTCATTAAACTTCTTGTTTTTCTTTAGTGAAAACTCAGCATTCAGTTAACAGGCTAAGTACACTTTCAAAAGTACTTACTTATGTTTAAAACTATAGAATGTAGACAGAAAGGCCACAGTCCATTTACTCCAGACAATGCTTTGAAACATGTGAACAGACTGTTTCTCTTTATAGAGAAATGCATGTTTGTTTCTCAAATGAGATTATAACGCAGTGAACAGTGAAGAGAATACTGAAAAGAAGATGTGTCTTTCAGAATCGTTCTCGTGTTTCTTTGCTGCAAACTCAGCATTCAGTTAACAAGCTAAATATACTTTCAAAAGAACATACTTATGTTTAAACTATAGAATGTAGACAGAAAGGCCACACTCCATTTACTCCTAACAATGCTTTGAACAATGTGAACAGAGTGTTTCTCTTTAGAGAGAAACGCGTGTTTGTTTCACACATAAGCTTATAACGCTATCAACATTGAAGAGAATACTGAAAATAAGATGCGTCTTTCAGAAAACTTATTCTGTTTCTTTGGTGCAAACTCAGCATTCAGTTAAGGAGCTAAATACACTTTCAAAAGAACGTACTTATCTTTAAAACCAAAGAATGTAGAAAGAAAGGCCACACGCAATTTACTTCTAAAAATGCTTTGAACAATGTGAACAAAGTTTTTCTCTTTAGAAAGACAGGTTCTTTTCTCACATATGCTTATAACGCCGTGAACAATGAAGGGAATACTGAAATGAAGATGACTCTTTCAGAAACCTTCGTGTGTTCCTTTGTTGTAAACTCACCATTCAGTTAATAAGCTAAATACACTTTCTCAAGAACGTACTTATCTTTTAAACTAAAGAAAGGACACTGAAATGCCACACTCCATTTACTCAAGACAATGCTATTAACAATGTGAACAGAGGGTTTCACTTTAGAGAGAAATGAATGTTTGTTTCCCAAATGAGCTTATAACGCTGATAGGGTGAAGAGAATACATAAACGAAGTTGGGTTTTCATTAACCTTCTTGTGTTTCTTTGGTGCAAACTCAGCATTCAGTTAACAAGCTAAATACGCTTTCAAAAGAACGTACTTATGATTAAAACTAAAGAATGTAGACAGAAATGCCACACTCCATTTACTTCTAACAATGCTTTGAACAATGCGAACAGAGTGTTTCTCATTATAGAGAAAGACATGTTCGTTCCTCACATAAGCTTATAAGGCTGTGAACAATGAAGGGAATATTGAAAGAAGATGCGTCTTTCAGAAACCTTCTTGTGTTTCTTTGGTGCAAACTCACCATTCAATTAAGAAGCTAAATACACTTTCAAAAGAACATACTTATCTTCAAAACTAAAGAATGTAGACAGAAATTAAACCCTATATTTACATCTGGAATGCTTTGAACAATGGAAAAGACTTTTTCGCTGCAGAGAGAAATGCATGTTTGTTTCTCACATAAGCTTAAAACGCTGTGAACAGTGAAGAGAATACTGAAAATAGGATGCCTCTTTCAGAAACCTTCTTGTGTTTCTTTGTGCAAACTCACCATTCAGTTGAGAACCTACATAAACTTTCAAAAGACCGTACTTATCTTTAAACTAGAGAATATATACAGTAATGGCACACTCCATTTACTTCTGACAATGCTTTGAACAATGTAAACTGAATGTTTCTCTTTAGAGATAAATGCATGTTTGTTTCACACATAAGTATAATGCTGTGAAGAATGAAGAGAATACTGAAAAGATGATGCGTTTTTCAGACGTTCTTGTGTTTCTTTGGAGCAAACTCAACATTCAGTTAGGAAGCTAAATACACTTTCAAAGAACGTACTTATGTTTAAAACTAAAGAATGTAGACAGAAATGCCACACTCCATTTACTTCTAACAATGCTTTGAACAATGCGAACAGAGTTTTTCTCTTTAGAAAGACATGTTCATTTCTCACATATGCTTATAACGCTGTGAACAATGAAGAGAATACTGAAAAGAAGATGCGTCTTTCAGAAATCTTGTGTTTCTTTGGTTCAAACTCAGCATTCAGTTAAGAAGCTAAATACACTTTCAAAAGAACGTACTTATGTTTAAAACTACAGAAATGCCACACTCCATTTACTTCTAACAATGCTTTGAAGAATGTGAACAGAGTGTTCTCTTTAGAGAGAAACGCATGTTTGTTTCACACATAAGCTTATAACGCAATGAAAAGTGAAGAGAATACTGATAAGAAGATGCGTCTTTCAGAAACCTTGTGTTTCTTTTGTGCAAACTCAGCATTCAGTTAAGAAGCTAAATACAATTTCAAAAGAACGTACTTATCTTTAAAACTAAAGAATGTAGACAGAAATTCAACCCTCTATTTACCTCTGAAATGCTTTGAACAATGTGAACAGACTGTTTCTCTTTAGAGAGAAATGCATGTTTGTTTCTCACATGAGTTTATAATGCAGTAAACAGTGAAGAGAATACTGAAAAGAAGATGCGTTTTTCAGAAACCTTCTTTTGTTTCTTTGGTGCAAACTCAGCATTCAGTTAACAAGCTAAATACACTTTCAAAAGAACATACTTATCTTTAAAACTAAAGAATGTTGACAGAAATGCCACACTCCTTTACTCCAGACAATGCTTTGAACAATGTGAACAGAGTCTTTCTCTTTAGAGAGAAATGCATGTTTGTTTCACACATAAGCTGATAAGGCTATGAATATTGAAGGGAATACTGAAAATAAGATGTGTCTTTCAGAAATCTTCTTGTGTTTCTTTGGTTCAAACTCAGCGTTCAGTTAGAAGCTAAATACACTTTCAAAAGAACGTACTTATCTTTAAATCAAAAGAATGTAGACAGAAATGCCACACTCCATTTACTTCTAACAATGCTAGGAAAAATGTGTACAGAGTCTTTCTCTTTAGAGAGAAACGAATGTTTGTTTCTCACATGAGCTTATAACGCTGAGAACAGTGAAGAGAATACTTAAAAGAAGAGGTGTCTTTAATTAAACTTCCTGTGTTTCTTTGGTGCAAACTCAGCACTCAGTTTAGAAGCTAAATACACTTTCAAAAGAACGTACTTATTTTTAAAACCAAAGAATGTAGAAAGAAAGGCCACACTTAATTTACTTTTAACAATGCTTTGAAAAATGTGAACAGAATTTTTCTCTTTAGAAAGACATTTTCGTTTCTCACATATTCTTATAACGCTGTGAACAATGAAGAGAATACTGAAAATAAGATGCATCTTTTAGAAACCTTCTTGTGTTTTTTTGGTGTAAACTCACCGTTCATTTAAGAAGCTAAATACACTCTCAAAATAACGTACTTATCTTTAAAACCAAAGAATGTAGAAGAAATGCCACACTCTATTTACTTCTAACAATGCTTTGAACAATGTGAATAGAGTGTTTCTCTGTAGAGAAACGGATGTTTGTTTCACACATAAGCTTATAACGCTATGAATATTGAAGAGAATACTGAAAATAAAATGCATCTTTCAGAAAACTCCTTGTGTTTCTTTGGTGTAAACTCACCATTCAGTTAAGAAGCTAAATTCTCTTTCAAAAGGATGTACATATCACAAAAACTCAAGAATGTAGACAGAAATGGAGCACTCCATTTACTTCTAATAGTTATTTGAACAATGTGAACAGAGTGTTTCTCTTTAGAGAGAAACGCATGTTTGTTTCTCACATAAGCATATAACACTATGAACATTGAAGAGAATACTGAAATAAGATGTTTCTTTCAGAAAACTTCTTTTGTTTATTTGGTGCAATCTCAGCATTCAGTTAAGAAGATTAATACACTTTAAAAAGAACGAACTTATCTTAAAACTAAAGAATGTAGACAGAAATGCCACATACCATTTATTTCTAACAATGCTTTGAACAGTGGGAGCAGACTGTTTCTCTTTAGAGAGAAATGCATTTTTGTTTCTCACATAAGCTTATAACGCTGTGAACAGTGAAGAGAATACTGAAAAGAAGATGCGTCTTTCAGAAACCTTCTTGTGTTTCTTTGGTGCAAACTCAGCATTTAGTTCAAAGGCTAAATACACTTTCAAAAGAATGTACTTATCCTTAAAACTAAAGAATGTAGACAGAAATGCCACACTCCATTTACTTCTAACAATGATTTGAACAATGAGAAGAGGGTGCTTCTCTTTAGAGAAAAGGACATGTTCGTTTCTCACATAAGCTTATAAGGCTGAGAACAATGAAAAGAATACGGAAAAGAAGATGCATCTTTAAGAATCCTTCTTGTGTTTCTTTGGTGTAAACTCACCATTCAGTTAAGAAGCTAAATACACTTTCAAAAGGACGTACTTATCTTTAAAACAAAAGAATGTAGACAGAATTTCAACCCTCTATTTACTTCTGAAATGCTTTGAACAATATGAAAAGACTGTTTCTCTTTAGAGAGAAATGCATGTTTGTTTCTCACATGAGCTTATAACTCTGTGAACAGTGAAGATAATATTGAAAAGAAGATGCGTCTTTAAGAAACCTTCTTGAGTTTTTTTGGTGCAAACTCAGCATTCAGTTAAGAAGCTAAATCCACTTTCAAAAGAACGTACTTTTCTTTAAAACTAAATAATGTAGAAGGAAATGCCACACTCCATTTAAATATAACAATGCTTTGAACAATGTGAACAGAGTGTTCTCTTTAGAGAGAAACGCATGTTTGTTTCACACATAAGTATAACTCTTTGAACAGTGAAGAGAATACTGAAAGAAGCTGCGTATTTTAGAAACCTTCTGGTGTTTCTTTGGTGCAAACTCAGCATTCAGGTAAGAAGCTAAATACACTTTAAAGAACTTACTTATCTTCAAAACTAAAGAATGTAGACAGAAATTCAACCCTCTATTTACTTCTGAAATGCTTTGAACAATGTGAACTAACTGTTCCTCTTTAGAGAGAAATGCATGTTTGTTTCTCACATGAGCTTATAACTTTGTGAACTGTGAAGAGAATACTTAAAAGAAGATGTGTCTTTCATTAATCATCTTGTGTTTCTTTGGTTCAAACAAAGCATTTATTTAACAAGCTAAATACACTTTCAAAAGAACGTACTGAAAAGAGGAAGCGTCTTTCAGAAACCTTCTTGTGTTTCTTTGTGTAAACGCACCATTCAGTTGAGAACCTAAATAAACATTCAAAATAACGTGCTTATCTTTAAAACTAGAGATTGTAGACAGAAATGCCACACTCCATTTACTCCAGACAATTCTTTAACAATACGAACAGAGGGTTGGTCTTTACAGAGAAACGAATGTTTGTTTCTCACATGAGCTTATAACGCTGAGAACAGTGAAGAGAATACTGAAAAGAAGATGCGTCTTTCATTAAACTTCTTCTGTTTCTTTGTTGCAAACTCAGCATTCAGTTGAGAAGCTAAATACACTGTCAAAGGAACGTACTTATCTTTAAAACTAGAGAATGTAGACAGAAATGCCACAGTCCATTTACTTCTGACAATACTTTGAACAATGTAAACTCAGTGTTTCTCTTTAGAGAGAAACGCATGTCTGTTTCACACGTAAGGTTATGAGGCTATGAACAGTGAAGAGAATACTGAAAAGAAGATGCGTATTTCAGAAACCTTCATGTGTTTCTTTGGTGCAAACTCAGCATTCAGCTAAGAAGCTAAATACACTTTGAAAACAACGTACTTATCTTTAAAACTAAAGAATGTAGACAGAAATTCCACACTCCATTTACTTCTAACAATACTTTTAAGAATGTGAAGAGAGTGTTTCTCTTTAGAGAGAAACTCATGTTTGTTTCTCACATGAGCTTATAACGCTGAGAACAGTGAAGAGAATGCTGAAAAGAAGAAGCATCTTTCAGGAACCTTCTTGTGTTTCTTTGGTTCAAACTCAGCATTCAGTTAAAAAGCTAAAAACACTTTCAAAGAACGTACTTATCTTTAAAACTGAAGAATGTAGAAATAAATGCCACACTCCCTCTCTCCTCTCCCTCTCCTTTCTCTCTTATCTCTCTTTCTCTTCTCTCTGTCTCTCTCTGTGTCTCTCTCTGTTTGCTCTTCTTCCCTTCTCCCTTCCCCTTCCATAATCCATGAAAAAATATCAACCTCACTCTGTATGGCATGCCTATCCATTTCTCTTTCTTGCCCACCTCCATGTATCTCCCTGCCCTGGACCAGTCACTGCTCAGTTACCTGCAGCAATCCCTGCCTGGGACTGGCTGTTCTCAGGGCCCACCTTCTGTAGCCACATGTCCCACAGCTACCACTCAGGTACCTGCAGCCATCTCTGCATGGGACTGGCTGCACTCAGGGCCTTCTCCCTGCCACCATGTGGCCCACGGCCACTGCTTGGGGACCTGCAGTGTTTCTGCTGCCTGCCACCACTGGGGATCCGCAGCATTTTTATTAATCCATTTCATTGATGCCATGAATCTGATAGGTTCTCCTGCCCGAAGTCCCTCTCCCTCTCCTCTAGGTCTCTCTTATTACTAAACTTAAAATCTGTAGGCTCAAAAATTCTGGCTTTTCCACACAACATGGGACTGCTGCCATTTTGACTGAGGTCAGGTGACTTCATTACCATCTTCGCTGAAAGCAAGGTCAGGTGACCAAGTTCTGCCACTTTACTGAGGTATTCCCTGCCTTGTTTCCCAGTGTTAACTCTGTTACATGGATGACCTTATCCCCATCTTAACTGAGAGCCAGTTCAGTTGACCCTGTCCTGCCAACTTTACTGAAGTTATGCCCTGACTGGCCCTCCAGTTTATTTATCTCTAAATTCCTCTTGCTGGCTCTGTTACATATGTGTTTTGTGCCATGGCACACCTTTCATAGGGTCCACCAAGAGCATCCACTTCACCCAATTCTTGTTCACTCTGTGTGTGTGTTCATACATGTTACATAAATGCACCCATATTTACTGTTAAATGTTGTAATTGTCTGTTCATTGCATCTCATTTCAGACTACAAAAACAATGACTCATGTTTGAAATTGGTATGTGGTTTGGCACAATTCTGTGTTCTGTCAATTATGTTTAAAATAAATGCTGATTGGCCAGTAGATAGGCAGGAAGTATAGGTGGAACAACATGGCAGGATGTAGAGGTGGGACAATGGGAGCAGGAGTATTCTGGGAAGAAGCAAGCTCTTTCTGCAGTCCTGTCCAGACACCAAAGAAGCAGGATGTGACCTGCCCCACTGAAAAAGGTACCAAGCCATGTGGCTAATATGTGTAAATAATGGATTAATAGAAGTTATAAGAGTTAACAAAAGGACTGAGCTAATGGGAATTCAATTTATATCATATGCAGACCTCTGTGTAATTTTCTTTGGGGCTTACCAGCTGTGAAAAACAGGTAGGACAGAAGACCCAACAAGCAGGCCCTCATGTTACAGAATGGCACCAAAGTGGACAACTGCATCCACATAAAACCTGAGAAATCTTTGGAAGTAACTCTAGACAGAAAAGAATAGACTAAAGCATGTCTTTTTTCCCCATATTCTTTTATTTTTCCCTTCAAACAAACAAACAACAAAAAAAGAATTTACATTTCCTCCCCTTCTCCCAGTCCCCTCCCACTGCCACCCCTCCCGCTGCTTCCTTAAAAGAGGAATGATGCTAAGCCTGTGGGAAGTCCAAGGACCTCCCCCCGCCGTCCCATCCTAGGAAGGTGGGCATCCAAATCGACTAGATTCCCAAAGAGGTAATACATGCAGAGGAGATAGGTCTTAGTGTCATTGTTGATGGCTTCTCATTCTGCCCTCATTGGCAACCACATTTAGAGAGTTCAGTTTGATCATCTGCTCATTCAGTCCTGGTCTGGCTGGATGTGGTGAGCTCCCATTAGATCAGGCACACTCTCTCAGTTGGTGGTCAAGCCCCTCATGGGCCTAACTTCCTTGCTCATCTTCTCCCACCTTCTGCTCTTCGACTGGACCTTGGGAACTCAATCCATTGCTCTGGGTCTCTGTCTCTATGTCCATCCATCAGATGAAATTTCTTTTGCCTGGCAATCTTGTTTGCTTCCAATTTCCAAGAGGATCTATAAGTGATTTTCTTTGGGCTCACCTTGCTATTTGGCTTCTCTGGGCTTGTGAGCTATAAGCTTAGTGTCCTTTGTTTTATGGCTAGGGTCCACTAATGAAAGGGCAATCCTGCAGAGGGGTGGTTCAGGGTTGTGTTGATCAAAGAGATCCACAGGGACCTTACCGCCAGGCACTCAAAAACTTACCAGTGTGAGACGCCTCCGAACTCAGCACAGGAAGAGAGAGTGCTGGGGTACCAAAGCCTCACCAAGGAAAGGGCGATTGCGGGGGGGTAGGGGAGGTTCAGGATCCAGTGTGGACCTCCGATCTCATCACATGAAGAGAGAGTGCTGGGATACCAAAGCCCCACCGAAGAAGGGGTGATATTAAAGGGGGTGAGGGGAGTGCAGTGTCCTGTGGAACAAAGATGCCTGGGGGACCTTACCTCCAGGCGGACACAGCCTCACCAGTGTGAGCATGTCTTTTTGGTAGCAGCAATTTCTTGGATCTGCTCTGCTACCCAGAGGCAAGCAAGCATTCTCATCTAAGAGAGGCTTCCTGACTCAGCTTTAGCTGCAAAACCATGTAGCTCTTTAAGAGGTCATGCCACAAAACACTTAAATGTTGTTGATAAAAGCTGATCACATGTTTTTTGGTGTTCAGTGATAGCAGGAAAAAAGCTGCACCATATTAAAATGCTGGCTTTCTGGGCCATACTGCCAGGGCAAACTCTGACTCTTTCAGGCAGGCAGTCTGA
>PVIU01022300.1:0-29678 GCA_004026605.1 Ondatra zibethicus
CCGGGTGTCATCTGGGCCCAGGCTGCCACTGAGGGCCATGACTGGATCTGTGGCCCTGTAGTAGCCAGAGTCCGGATTGACATACATGGTTCAAGTTACCACCAAGCGCCATGAAGAAGTCAGAGGTCAAACCAGCTACCCGAGACCAGGTTGGTATCCGACAACCAGGATGCAGCCATGTCTCTGAGTGGCCTGCACTGCTACTCAGTGACATGGCCACATCTGGGCCCGAGCTGCAGCTGAGGGCCATGTCAGAGTCCATGGTCCCACTGCAGCCTGGGTCTGTGCTGATATCCGATGCCCCTGTTGCCATCAAAGACAGTCCAGATGCCCAAGATGGAGGGCCAAGTTAGTGTCTCAGGCCATGCCACCGCTGGGGGGCACTGGTGATGTCCAGACCCAGCTGTTACTAAGGACCATGATGGGGTCCATGATCCTACCACAGCTGGCGGTCGGACTTGAGGTCCGGCTGAATTGCCGCTAATGGTCACATAGAGGCCCAGGGTTAGGACCGCCACCTGATACCTTGGTGGTGTCCCACAACCACACGGCTGGCAGAACCATTCCCACCTGAGTGCCCATTCCTTCCACCCAGAGCCAAGATGTCATCCGGGTCTAAGCTGCTGCCTAGGGCCATGTCTGGGTTCAAGGTCCAACCACAGCTGGGGTTGTTGTCTGTGGCCAGTGTCATCTCAGGAGGCCTTAGGAATCATGAGAGATGAAGGCAGAGGGCTATACTGAGCCAGTCCTGCCCTTCACTGCCCTGGGAAAGCTGGCCTTGCCTCTCGTTGGCCACTACAGCAAGAGAACTGGCCCCTGCATTTGGGAGAGAGGGCCACCATCCCTCACCACAGACGAGGTTGACCCTACCTTGAGGACATGCATGAAGGGTAGCTGGGGACTCTGTCACTGCATACTGCACCCCAGTGACTGGATCTGACCTGCCAG
The DNA here is from genome assembly GCA_004026605.1 of Ondatra zibethicus. Lineage (NCBI taxonomy): Eukaryota > Metazoa > Chordata > Mammalia > Rodentia > Cricetidae > Ondatra > Ondatra zibethicus. Next base: position 949 of record PVIU01022300.1, read on the forward strand.
GATAACATCCAGGCCCATAACTGGGCCTTGGGTTGACCCACCCTAGAATCTACTCCATCTAGGACCTGCTGGAGCCCACGAAGGGACTGGTCCTGTGGAACAATATCCGCAAGATCTCCAAGACCCAGGATACCCCCAGAAGAGCTCCAGTGGGGACCCAGTGAGGATGGTGTACCAAAAACCAGAGGCCTTGAACCACACCAATGACTCACTGAAATGGACATTTGTCAGTTCAGCTGATGGGACAAAGGGGTGCACTCTATGACACACTGCAGCCTCTAATGCCATCAGGATGGGTGAAGAGGTGGTGGGGAGGCAGGGGAGAAGAAGTAGAGAGATGTTGCTTTCTTGGGCGCGGCTTTTGTTCTACTTTGGTTTTTGTTGTTATTGTTCTGGCTTTTGTGTGCTCACTTTGCCTTGTTTTGTTTTGGGGGGAATGCAACAGGGAAAAGGAGGGAATATGGGGGAACCAGGAGGTGAACAGAATTGAGGTGTACGATGTGAATCCCCTGAAGAGTCAATAAAGAAGTTTTAAAAAATTAATTAAAAATTGAGGAAGACTTTAGAAGATAGAAAGACCTCCCACGGTTATGGATTGGAAGACTTAATATTGTGGCTATATGTAATTATACATATATATAGTAATTATACATATATATAATGCCTGTGCTTATAAAAGCAGCCTAGAGATTCAGTGCAATCTCCCATTAACATTCCAATGTTATTTTTCACAGAGACCAAAAAAATATAATTTTCAAAGTCACATGTACAAATGATTCCAGGTACTCAAAGCAACCCTTAGCAAAAGGAATCTATATGCACCCTTACATGCTACATGCATCCTTACATGCTACATGCATCCTTACATGCTACATGCATCCTTACATGCTATATGATGTGTCTTCACACTTTATTTCAGGGTATACCAGTGATCCATAGTAAATGATCAAACAAAACCCCAGCCCAAAACCAGTCATGGAGCTCAGTGGAATAGAGAACTCAGGTAAAATCTCATTCAGCTACAGCCACCTCACTTTTGACATAGATGCCAAAAATAATTGGGAAAAAGACAGCCTTTTACACAGATAGTGCTGGGGAAATGGATATCCACAAGTAGGTTCCTGTATCTCACCCTGCACAGAAATTCACTCCAAACTGATCAAAGACCTGAAACTCCACAGAGGCAAGCAATTTCTCAGGAGGTCTTCAGTTGTTCAGGAAATAAGACCGAATTTGCAAGATGTCTGTGAAATTAAAAAGCTTCTCTACAGAAAAGGAAATTTTCCTATTCAGAAGAGTGAAGAGATGGCCTAGAGAATGGGAGAAAATCATTACAAGCCATCTATCTGGCAGAGCAGTAATATTGAGAATATACAAGCAGCAAAACAAGAAAGCCAACAACCCAGCCAACGAGCGGACTAATGAAAGAACAGGCATTTCGCAAAAGATGAGCTACAGAGGGCTGGAGAGATGGCTCCGTGTGTAAGAGCATTGCATGGTCTTTCAGGGACCTGGGTTCAATTCCCAGCATCATGTGGCAGCTCTCAACTACCTGTAACTCCAGGTCCAGGGAATCTGACACCGCCACATAGACATATACACAGGCAAACACCAATGCACATAAAAATAAAACTAAACTATTAAAAAAAGATGAACTACAAATGACCAATAAATATGAAAAAAGCCATCAGAGAAATGTAAATCAAAACTATATTGAGATTCTGTCTTACTTCAGTCAGAATATCAGTAATTAAGAAAACAACCGAAGATGCTGATAAAAATGTGGACAAAAGAAAACCATCATACACTGTTCAAGGGAGTGTCAACTAGTCCAGCCACTCTGGAAATCAGGATGGAGGGTTCTTAAAACATTAACGATAGATTTCAATATGACCCAGCTATGTCACTCCTGAATAATTTCTCAGAGGACTTCAAAGTGACACATCACAGACAATTATGCATCAATATTTATTGCAGCACGATACACAATAGCTAAGTTATGGAACCAACCTTGGTATCCAACAACAGAGGTGTGCTAAGGAAAACGTGTTACACCCACACAATGCATTTTTACCTCAAAGAACAATGAAGCAATGTCATTTGCAGGAAAGTGGATGCAACTGAGAAGAACAATCATATGAGTAAAGAAAGCCAACTGCAGAGAGAAAATTGCACATTTTCTCCCACTTGTGTTTCCCGGCTTTTAGGTTTATATAGACACACAAAATGTGTCTTGAAGGTTGAAGTAAGGCTAAGGAGACAAGGGAACCGATCGGAGGGGGAGGAGCAAGAAAAAATGAGTAGGAGGGCATGAGGTGAACTAGCTTAGCATAAAACTTGTACAGGAACAAAAAAAGCCGGACTGGAGGAATGGCTCCGTGGGTAAGAGCCCTTGCTGACCAAGCAAGAGTAGTAGAGGTCACATGCCAGAGCCTGAGTAGCAAGCAGGGCCCTGTACACTCTGCCACCACAGAGCTGAGGCAGGTGGCAACAGGATGGGACTGAGCCATCCGGACTGCCAGCTCAAGAGAACATGCAAGCTCCGCGTTTAGCAAAGAGGTTTTGCCCCAAAGAAACAAGGCAAAAAGTGAGCAGAAGATCCCGACTCCTCTGGCATTCATGTGCTCACACTATGCTGCACACGCACACATCACAGCAGCAGTAAAAGTCTGGATGGAGATGTTCTATATGGGTGGATCAAGTTCTTCCCAGAAGGACCACGTTTATTTACATGAAAATCCCAGTTCAGGGTTCCCCGTGAGTTGCTGGCTGAGGAGACTCCTGTGGCCCACAAGCAATACATGTCGTTGCCACTCCTGCCAGTTGTCAGCAGAACCGTAAGACACTGTTGCTGAAGGCTCCATATACTTTCATTGCAGGGCATAGAGAAATTAAAGTGCAGTAAGCTGGCTTGCTTTCATAATGTCAGAAGATGCTATGCAGGCAACTGGAAGAGAGTTGTCTTCAACAGTCCTATTCAGCTGTGGCCCTGCATGTTGTGTTGCTCATCTACTGATGATATATACCTGGTGGTGCAACGTCATGCGGACGTGACGATTACGGGAGTAAGTGGCTGCTTTCAAAAATGCTTTAGAGCTTGCTGCAGGGCCTGGAGAGATGACTCAGTTGTTCAGAGCACTGGCTGCTTTTGCAGAGGACCTGGATTTGGTTCTCAGCACCTACATGGTAGCTCATGACTCTCGGTGCCTCCAGTTCCAGGAGATCCAACACCTTCTTCTGGTTTCTGCAGGGAACAAGGTTGCATGTGGTGCTCATATGCAAATATTGGTAAAATACTCATACACTTAAAAATAAATAGATAAATCTTAAAGCCTGCTGCACAGGAGGGAATTTGTGTCTGGTTCTGTAAACCTGGTCGATAGTCTGTGGCTGGAAAGGACATGGGCCTTAGTGGGAGAGTTACTATTAAATGTACATGATACGTACTGCTAAATGAGCATGAAATGTTTATCAAACTACTTTCTTACAAATTATGTTTATGTTCATAGGTTAGTGGTGCTATCATATTTGATCAGAGAAGCTTTTTGGGTAGTGAGTGTTAGCAACTGAAGAATGCATAGCTGATTGAAGACAAGTTATTGTTGAATGCTTAGTCATGAATGAAACACCTGTATTACTCCACCCGGGACACAGGAACATCAAGGATGGCATGATGGAAAGCATGTCAGAACCTGGGGAAAGGATGCAGTGTAGTTGGTTCTTTTTTGTTTTTAAACTCTTTGGGGGCCTGCCACCCAACTCCCAAATAAATACATGGAGACTTCTTCTTACTTAAGATTGCCCGGCCTTAGCTTGGCTTGTTTCTAGCCATCTTCCCATTTCTCTTTGACTGCATTTTGCTTCTGGGTTTTTGGTTTTCTTTTATTTATTTATTTATTTATTTATTTATTTATTTATTTATTTATTTATTTATTATGTATACAATATTCTGTCTGTGTGTATGCCTGCAGGCCAGAAGAGGGCACCAGACCCCATTACTGATGGTTGTGAGCCACCATGTGGTTGCTGGGAATTGAACTCAGGACCTCTGCAAGAGCAGCCAGTGCTCTTAACCTCTGAGCCATCTCTCCAGCCCCTGGTTTTCTTTATTCTATATATCTTTCTTTCCTTCTTACTCCATGGCTGACTATGTGGCTGGGTGACTGGCCCTGGCATTTTCCTTTCCTTCTCCTTTTCTTGCTCCTTGCCCTCTCCCTAGATTTCTCCTCCTATTTATTCTCTCTGCCTGGCACCCCACCTATTTCTCTCTCCTGCCTAGCTATTGGCCACTCAGCTCTTTATTAGACCAATCGGGTGTTTTAGACAGGCAAAGTAACACTGCTTTACAGAGTTAAACAAATGCAACATAAAGGAATGCAACATATCTTTGCATCATTAAACAAATATTCCACAGCATAAATGAATATGGTGCATCTTAAACTAATATTCCACACCAATGGAGCATTGAGGAACACTGGCTTCTGGGCATCACATAGCCATTGCAGTCTAGATCTCAGAGCAGCTGTGGTTACCGACCCAAGACCTATAGGAACCTTGGGCCCTTTGGCATCCTGTTATCAAGGAGGGAGATGTTCACAAGGCAGTTAATGTTTACTAGGGGCTAGGAGACGTTTCCCAGTGGTATAGCCTTTGTAAGGTCCCCATGTGTCTGTGAATAAGCTGCCACCATGGCACCTGTAAGCACCTAGTGAAGCTCATCGCACACACACACAAGACAAAAGCTGTGAAAGTGTCATCTGAAGACACTTGTGGTACAAGCAGGAACTACAGAGAAATCAGGCCGAGGGAAAGGAAATCAGTCCTTCAAATGGCTAGTGAGAATGCTAATCATTTAACATTTTCAAAACATCAAGAATTACAAATTTCCACCTTCTCCGAACTCCTTACGACATATCTTAGTTAGATTCTGTTGCTGTGAAAGATGCCGTGACCATGGCAACTCTTATAAAGGAAATATTTAACTGGGCTGGCTCACTTACGGTTTCAGAGGTTCAGTCCATTATCACCATGATGGGGAGCATGGCAGTGAGCAGGCAGACACGGTGCTGGAGTAGTCGCTGAAGGTCCTAACATCTTGTCGGCAACAGGTAGTCAACTGAGACACTGGGCAGTATCCTGGACATAGGAAACCTCAAAGTCTGCCCTCACAGGGACATGCTTCCTCCAACATGGCTATACCCACTCCAACAAACCACATCTCCTAATAGTAGCACTCTCTGTGAAATTATGGGGCCAATTACACTCAAACTACACCGTACCTGCAAATGCCTAGTGTATGATACTGTAAGACAGAGGGTATGTGGCCCCAGACCTGACTGTTCTTTTAGCATCTTTTCTTTGTCTCACCCATCCCAGTGGCAGGATCTTGATTTTCCTTGTGTCCATAGCTTCCATAAGCAGTTCTTTTGCCTTTTATTTCTATCCCCAGCTCTGTCCAGCTCTTTTCTTCTCTGAAAGCTACCTCCTTGGTAAAGATATTTTCCTTCTGCGATCTCAAGCCCTTGGTTGGTGCTGTGAGTGTCCATTAATAAGTTCTCTATTTTGCATCATTTGTGTGCCTGTTTCTTATTTCTGCCAGGGCAACTAAAACACAGGCAGATTCCTCTCCTAGCTCCATGCTATGCAGTTTGGCTGTGGACACAGACACCATGACACAGTTCTGAATCCCGGAGGTGCTCACAAGCCGGAGCAGGGAACTGATTCCATCCATAAATGCCTTCATTTTCACCAGTCCTGAAGGGGCCCAAGCACAGGGTTGTGTTTTGGTTTCTCTTGCTATTCACCTCTCCTGAAGTCCAAGTAAGAGGCAGAACAAATATCTAGGGGTTGACTCTCCCAATACATATCTTTGTGCCATTGTTGCTTCACTGGAGCTGCCAAAGTCAGACTCTTAAGAGGATCATTCACTTGGGAGGGAGATGTAGAAAGTGAAATGGTGAATGTGGGAGTTTTACTCCATCTTAGAGCATAGCAGGTCTCCAAGGCTGTGATAAATGAGGCAAACAGGTAAACAAAACCAAAAGAGATTTGTGCTCTTCCGTGTGTATGCATGCATGTGTATTCTTTCTTTTTCTCTCTCTTCAGTGAGAGAAAGGAACCAGACATATCACCATTATATCTGTTTCCTTTTATATTTCCCTCACACTTGATAATATGAATGCCTTAATTTCTTTCCCTGTTGCTGCAATAAAATAGCCCCCCCAAAGCAATGTAAGGATCAAAAGGCTTATTGTAGCTCGAAGATCAAAGCATAGTCCATCATAGCAGGGAAGTCAAGGCAAGAGCTTGAACCAGCTGGGCACGTTATGGCTGCAGCAGAAGAGAGCAACGGATGCAGGAATGCTACTGCTCAGCTCAACTTCTCCACTTTATGCAGCCTAGAATCCCTTGCTTAAGGAACGGTTCTACCATGCGGGAAGATGGGTCTTTCCACACCAACCAGAACAATCAAAGGCATGTCCAGAGGCCCTTCCATAACCATTGCCCACAGAGTTCTAGAGTTTGTCAGGTTGTAAAAAACAACTATTTCAATGATGATCCCCTCATATTCAGCTTACACTGTTACATTTAGCATGCTCAAGGCTTGTTCTACCTTCAAACTTTTAATTTATGGAGGTTAATCAATTTCCCTTTTGTTTAAGCTACCCTCACTTGAGTATTTATCACTAGCAAGGGAATACAGACTGAGGTAATAGTATCAAAAATCAAATAAAAATTACAGACATCCCTTTGTCCCCAAACAACTTGAAATTTTGATCTAATGGTCTATTTTTGGTTTTACATGTGTTACAACATGTCTTAGTTAGAGATTGCTGTGAAAATACACAATGACCACAGCAACTCTTGTAAGGAAAACATTTAATTGGGGCTGGCTTATAGTTCAGAGATTTAGTCTATTATTTTCATGGTGGGATGCATGATGACTTGTAGGCAGACATGGTGCTGGAGAGGTGGCTGGGAGCTCTACATCTGGATCAGCAGGTAACAGGAAGAGAGAACAACACTGGGCCTGGTTTGAGCTTCTCAAACCTCAAACCCCACCCCCAAGTGACATACTTCCCTTAACAAGGACATACCGCCTAACAGTGCTGCTCCCAATGAGCATATGGGGGCCATTTTCATCCTAACTGCCACACAACACATTGCCAGGTTTGACAAGCAGGAAAGGGTTTAAAAACAACTTTAGAATTTGAGTTGTTTACACCTTCTTATTGGCACTTGGCGTGGGGCTCTGCTCAAGGACCACTCAGAGAGACCCAAGGCCTCCATTGTCTTGTAGAAATACCATCTGGAACACATGGCCTTCTTGATCATCAAGTGGGAGAAATGAACTCATCAGCATCTCTCGTTAATGGAAGTGTTTAGGAAATAAAGTCTCCCATAAGCCTGGAGTATAAGAGGAGAGCATACCCTAATGTGAGAGCATAGGGACAAACTTTTTTATGCTTACTTTTAATTGGTAGATTGATTGATTGATTGCGTATCTAATTTTGGGCTCTTGGAGATCAGAGAAGGACCTGTGGCAGACCACTCTGGCCTACTATGCAGAGCCTGCGGATTGAACTCAGTTCCTTAGGCTTGTTGTCTTTCCTCACAGAACAATCTTCCTGCCCTGTATGTGTCTTGCATTTTATTTTTTATTTTGGGGACAGAGTCCTGTTACTTTGCTTTGGCTAGTCTCAATGTCCTGGTCTGAAGCAACTGTCCTACGCTAGCCTCCCAACAGCTGAGATTCAGGTCTGTGTTACCACGTCTGACTTAAGCTTATACTTTTAGAACATAATTCTGGTAAGAACTATGATAACAGATAAATGTACTAAGCACTTATATGTACCCTTGTGTAAAGAGGAATTCCTGAGCCATGTTTCACCAGAAGAAGTTAAGAGAGCCCTACCCAGCAATATTATGGGCAGACATTCCAAATAGATCACTTGACTTACTTTTTACCACATCTATTATGTTGTGATTACCCCTACTGTCTGCAGGAAGCAATTAAAATTTAGTCATCTGAAATGATTTGCGAGGATTTATGAGGAAGGGGAGCTGAGGCTCTGTTTGAACTCACGTTAGAACCTAGCTACTTTCTTTCTGCTATATTGTACCTTAATGAGAAGTATCCCTTGTGAAGCATTGGCCTGGAGTCAATAAGCCAGCTAAAATTCCAGTGAAAAAAGATGTGCTGGCCAGATGTGGTGTCACTAGCATCTAATTCTAGCACTCAAAAGGCAGAGGTGGGCTGATTTCTATGAGTTTGAGGTCAGCCTGACCTACAAAGAGTTTCAGGCCAGCCAGGGCTACACAGTGAGACCATGTTTCAAAACCAAACCAAACTAAACCAAACAGCCTCCACCCCCTTGCAAACAACCTAAACAAAGCAATGTGTGGTGGTACTAGAAAGACCCTGGACAGATGGAGAACAGAGGTGTTACAGGTGAGATCACGGGGTTCAGTGATTGATCAAATGTGGGCATGACATGACTCCAAGTTTCCTTGCAGTTGGATGGGGAGAGGTGTGTGTACCAAGATAAATGTAGATATGATAAATGTCTGGAAGATGGGAACACAGATTAGCAGTTAGGGCGTGTCACTGGTTGGAGCTGTCACCTTGAGAAGTCTATGCAAAGATGACTTTGTGCCATGGTGGTGGATAAGATTAGCCAGGGAGAAAATGACACAGAATGAGAAAAGGCTCAAGGCAACTTGCACCAGGGCAGGGTTGGAGAAGGTTTAGGGGAAGGAAGAGCAAGAGGAATGAGTCTAGGACAGAGTCAACATAACTTCTCTGTCTCTATGGCAATGAAGTCTTCAGAGACAACAACTTTCTCTTCGTTGAGTGAGTGGTCATGCCTGCAGGTTATGGCAAGTCTAATGGGATTTGCCTTTGGCAGTCTGTGGGATGGATGAATCTGATGATCCAGAATCTGATGGATGAGTCTGATTCTTCAAGGCCTTTAAAAATAGGCATTAAAGAGCTGGGGATTAGTTCAGTGGTAGAGTACTTGCCTAGTGTGGATTTTATCACTCACTCTGACAAGAGAAAACAAAATGGAAGTGAGAAAATATTTGGACATATAGGGAAGAGGGTTAAAATTAGAAAAAAAATCTAGAGAGAGCTCTTTCATAAGAGGAAAATAGGATATTAAGATGAAAAGATTAAAGGCAGTTGGAAAAGGTGAGTATAGAACATTAGAGAAAATGTGTCACCAGGAGGGAGACAACAGTTGAGTGACTGCTTTAGAACCAGGCTTGGGAGGATCCTGAGGGTTAAGAGCTATCATCTGGACAAAAACCCCAACTTCCTTTTTCTTGTTTTACCTTGTTAATGTTAAATCTTTAGGGCTGGCGATGTAGCCCGGTGGTGGAATGCTTATCTAGCATACAGCAAGACCCTGGGTTTCATCTTTAGCATAATAAGACACAAACCCCAATCCAAATAACCTTTGGGATTAGGGGTGTGCTTAGCCTGCTGCACTTCCTAGGTTAACTCCCAGGGCCAAAAACCAAACAAAAATGCTTTACACGAATTAAATTTGGCAGTTTTATTTGAGCAAAGGGGAACTCACGAGTCATGTGTCTCCCAGAACCAGAGAGCACCACCTAGCAACAGGGGCAGGCAGCACTTGACAGAAAGAGGAAGTGATGCACAGACGCAGGTGGGCAGGTTTCAACTGATGTGCGTGCAAACGTGGGCTGATGTCGGCAGCTGGATGGTCTCAGCTGTTGCTTCTTACTATGTACAATGGCAGCTTTTATCCAACTCCAGCCTTCGCTGCTAATTGCTCTGGGAAGTCTGGCTTAACTAAATCAAAGCTGTGCCTTTCAAGTGCCCTTGGTCTGTTAGCATTAATCTGTCAATAAGTGTTACAGATTGGATTTGAATTTCCTGGATGTAGCAACAACCAGAAAGTGGCTTTGAAAAGTGCACTGGAAGTCTCTCTCACCTTGTCAATGTGTTCACTCATGGCGGCTTTATAATGTGATGGGTTTCTGGGTGAAGAGAGCGGGTGACTGAGGACATGGCCTTGGGGACTGTGTTTTGTCCTCAGTCCCTTCCTGGCTTTGCTTTTCTGCCTCATGGCTAAAATGAGGCAGGTGGTTTTGGTTCTTCCAGAGCTGTACATAGTAATGACTCTGCCTCCTTCGACTTGTTTTTATGTAGACTGGGAAACCCCATTGATAAAGAAAGACGACATATTCTAGTTTGTGACTCTTTCAATCTTTTCTTATTTGAGCACCAGGGATTGAGACAGAACCCATGCACTCTACCACTGAGTCAGTGACAACGGGCTGACAATAAATTTCTCTTTCCTAAATTGCTTCTTTCAGGTGTACCAGACCTTTTCTTTAAGCCACCAAGCCAGCTTCCAAATCATGACAAGGAGACTTATTATTAGTCTTGAATTCTCAGTGTAGCTTAGGACCAGCTAGCATTTCTGACTAGCTCTGTTAACTTAAATTAACCTATGTCTCTTTGTCTACCTTTTGCCCCAGGGCTTATCACTTTTCTTTCCTTCTGTGTATCTCACTTTCACTGCTTCTCATGTCTGGCTGGCTGGTGGGTGCCTGGATTCTTGTCCCAGGCATGTCCTCTTCTTTCTCCTCGTTCGCGCTTTCTTCTCTCTCTTCTCTCATGTTCTTTTTTTCAGGCCTCGATTTCTCTTCCTATTTATTCTCTTTGCCTACCCATCCTGCTTATCTCTCTCCTGCCTACCTATTGGCTGTTCAGCTTTTTATCAGACCAATCAGGTACCTTAGGCAAGCAAGGTGAAACAAATGCAACACAGCCTTATATCGTTAAACAAATGCAGCATAAACAAATGTAACACACCTTTACATGGTGAAAGTCATATTCTGAAGCATAAACAAATGTAACACACCTTTGCCCAATTAATATTCCACAACACACAGGTACTTATGATAACATTTAAATAGCCTGGTACTTCGGTTGATCAGGCCTCTGGTAGGTGCTGAGAATTGTAGGAACCGTGGCCTGGGCAGGGGCTGGGGAGCAGCTCGTAAGCAGTGCGCATTTATGATAATGTCTCTCTGCCAGCTGCCTGAGGAGAAGCCAGAAAGGGGCTTCATGCTGCCAAGTCTCTGGTAACTTGTAGTGACTTACGTTCTAAGTATTCTTTGTCACTCTCAATGTTTTATTCCTAATTTTTCTTTTCCTTAAGGAACACTTCTTAAACTGTAAGATACAAAGCATGTCTCTGCCTCATGTATTCCATTTTTATTCCATTTTGCTTGTCTTTGTAGGTAGCACAAATAATAAAAACCCAGAGACAGATACTGGGGTTCAACCTGAAGATTAGAAAAGCAAAGCAGCCAAGCCACTAGAGAGCTCTTCCCTCTAAGAAATCCTAAGATTGAAAAAGAGCAAGTTCCTGTCTCATCCCACTTTATATTCCCCTCTAGCGTTGGGATTAACGGCGTGAGTCACCACCACCTGGATCTGTGTCTGCATTGATCTGTGTAGCCCAGGGTGGCCTTGAGCTCATAGAGATCCATCTGCCTCCCAAATCCTGGGATTAAAGGTGCGTGACACCATTGCCTGGCCTCTAGTGACTTAGTTTTACCTTCTGGTTTTCAGGCAAGCTTTATTTATAAAACATGAATAAGATATCACTATGTTGCATATGTGTGTATATGTGAGGGCACGTACATGCGAGGTACCCCTGTGGAGTCAGCTCTCTGTTTCCACCTCTGGGTCCCTGGGGATTGAACTCAGGTCATTCGGCTTGGTAGCAAGTACCTTTACCTGATGAACCGATTTTCACCCCAGTATCTTGTCCAGCCTTATGTCAGGAAGTCCAGCATGGCTCTGTGCTCACAGTAGGTTACTTTAGAGTGTTGAATGGCTGGCTAAAACCAGGAAGACAGACCCAAAAGAAACTTCTCAGGGTTTTCAATGTAGTCAGGGTAGGGAGATCAGACATCATAGACACAGAGATTTCAATAATATAATATAGCAGAAGCTTTAAGAAGAGGATAGGCTGGAGGGATGGTTGCATCAGTGGTTAGGAGTGTTTGATGCTCTTCCAAAGGATGAGCTGGGCTCCCTGCACTCATGGCAGGCAGCTCACAGCTGCCTTTCACTCCAGCTCTAGGGGACCCAACACCTTTTCTGGCCTCTTTGGGCACCATAAGGCCATAGCATGCACACACATAGAACCATACACATCTGCCAAGAAGTAAACGCTAAATCTATAAAATATTTTAGTATGGGCCTTACTGCTGTGGGCTGGAAAAGCATGTGTTAGAAAAGAAGAATGGAGTGACTTTGCTATTAAATTTATAATTTCCATGCTCTCTTCTGGCCTGAGGTGCATACATGCACATACATGTGGGAGTCCCTACAGGGCTGAACATGCAGCTCATTGGTAGGGTGTTAGCTAAGTGCATGCAAGGCTCTAGTTTGATTCTCCAGCACCTTGGAGTAGGGCAGAGTTTTGTGTGGTGAGCGTGTACCTCTGGGGGGTCTACTTCAGGATGAGTATTTTACTAGAGGAGTCTAAAGAGTATGTCCATCTGTTTTCATGAGGTGGAAAAGCAAAAAATAAAATTTCTTTAAACTCGATTTTCTTTCTGTTTAGTCTCTGAAGTTGACCATTGCACCTCTAATTTAGCATTATTTTTGGTTTAAAATAATACCAACAAAATCCACCAATTTCTTAAAGTTTCTGTAGTTATGAGTCTGGCTCACAAATGGTTCTCTCATGAGCTTGTCGTTAAGCTTTTGGCTCCTGACATCTTCAGGCCTGACGGCTCCACTGGTGGAGCTATTGGCAGGCAGCTTCACTTTCCACTGGTGTTGGCTGGGAGCCATTTTCACCACGTTAGTTCGCATCTCTGTGGGCTGCCTGGGTGATCTAGCAACATGAAGGCTAGCCTCCTGCAGAATGAGGAATGAGAGAGCTAGAGCAAGTGAATCAAAGTGTGTGTGTGTGTGTGTGTGTGTGTGTGTGTGTGTGTGAGAGAGAGAGAGAGAGAGAGAGAGAGAGAGAGAGAGAGAGAGAGAGCTTCTCTTCTATAACTGGTATCAGGAACAATGAATCATCAGTTCTGTTCTTTCCCTGAGAGTGTGTGTGGTGCTGGGGACTGTACCCAGGTCTCAGGTATGCTGTGCAAGTGATGTGCCATTGAGCCACCTCCTTAGCCTTTTCTGTATTTAAACAGGTGGAAGTGTCATTGTTGTGTACATGACATTTTTTTTTTGAGACAGGGTTTAGCCCTGGCTGTCCTAGAGCTCACTCTGTAGACCAGGCTGGCCTTGCACTCAGATATCTGCCTGCCTCTGCCTCCCAAGTGCTGGGATTAAATGCACGTGCTACTACCGCCCGGCTTGTATGTGACATTTTGAAGCATGTAAATAACCAAATGTAGCTAACTGACCTATGCATTGCTTTACATAGTTATTTGTTGGTAAGAATGAGAACATTTAAAATATTCTTGGCATTTTTCAGGAGTAGATATATTGTTAACTACAGTCAACACATTGACAAAAGGTCCCTTGCCTATTTCTGACTGGAATTTTACATCCTTTGGTCAACATCTCCATCTCCCTCCTCTACAGCCACGGCAGAACCTATTGCCTACCATACTAATGGTTTGGGCAGTCAGATATCTGTGGGTATGACTCCACTGTTTTATCTGGGCTGAGAGCGAAGGAGCGCAAGGCAAGGATGACATACAGCAGGTGTACGAGAGCTGAGGATATATAGTGAGACACTATTTCAAAAAACAAAAACCCAAACCCATACACTATAAGTATTTAGCTCACCATAGGACATTCAGTGAAGAAAGGAACCACATCTGCCTGCCATGTGACCCATCATGACGGTAATAGACTGAAACTCTGAGCCACCCCAATTAAATGTTTTTTTAAAAATAAGAGTTGCTGTGGTCATGGTGTCTCTTAACAATAAAAACTCTAACAAGATAGAAGTTGGTACCAAGGACTGGGATATTGCTGTGACAGGCCTGACCAAGTTTTTGTTTAAAGGAATTTGGACTTTGGTACTTTGGGTTATGGAAGCAGTAGAATGCTTTAAACTCTGCTTAATGGGCCATACTAGTAGAAGCATGGTAGACAGAGGTGCTAAGAGTTATTTGAACTGTGGGGCACTCACTCAAGAGGTTACAGAGAAGAATTTTAGTATGTTGCTTAGAGATCATTCTTGTGATATTTTGGTGAAGAAAATGGTTGTTTTTTGCCTTTGTCTGAAGAGTCTGCTTGAGGCTAAAGTGAAGAGTCTTGGATTAATTCCATTGGCAGAGAAAAAGAAATCTCAAAACAGCCTAGTACAGACTGTTTTGTGGTTATTAGTGTTAACTCTAGTTAACACTAGATATATGATGAAAAAATATATACATATGTATGACTAGATAGATAATGAAAAGGAGCAAGCTGAGCAAGAAAAAATATTTGAGGAGAAAAAGAGCACCAGATAGTGGAATGGAGCTAAATTCTATATTCAAGGAGATAAACCGATTAAGAAAATGGAATGTAAGGAATGGTGAACTTGTGATCCCACCCAGCTAAATTTCCAATTTGTGAAAAGAATTAAAGAAAAGCTTAGAGCTTGGTGTGGTGGTGCATGGCCCTAATCCCAGCACTGGGAAGGCAGAGGCTGTGGGAATCTCTGAATTTGAGGCCAGCCTAGCCTACAGAGCAAGTTTCAGTACATCCAAGCTTAGGCAGGGAAGGGCAGAAAGCTATTGAAGATAATTGAAAAAGGGAGCCATGTTCCAGCCCCAGTAAGCAGCAGAATGCAATGGCTGAGATAAACTTTACATAGCATTTTTTTTTTGCACTGGAGATCAATCTAGGACCTTGTGTACATGTTAGGTAAATGCTCTGTTTTTTCTAGCTTTTTAATTTTAAAAATGATATCCATTATAAATAATGTAGACTATAGTGGAATTCACAAAGAAGAAAGTAAAATACACTCTAAATACCTCTGTTTAGAGCAACCTACTGTTACTATTTGGTAAAAATGATTTCAAAGGCTTCTTTTGACATCTGTAAGCACACACATAGTTTTACATACGTGTAAAAAACTGAAGTCTGAACATGAGGTATTCTATACAGACTTACGTGCTGAATGACTGGTGGTGAATCCCTAGCTAGTGGTGATATTTGTGGGGACTTTGGGAGATGAGGCCCAGGTGGAGAAGTGGGTGGGAGGGAGTGTGCCTTTGAAGATTATTCCCAGGCCCCTCCTCCCTCCTTTCTTCCTCTCTAGCCTGAGGTAAACAGTTTTCTTCTCCACCTGGCTCTGCTGCGGGATGTTCTGCTTACCACGGGCCGAGAACCAACAAACAGAGCCACAAGTATGGACTAGCAGCTCCCAAACCATGACCCACAGTAAATCACTCTTCCCCTTACCTTGCTGTGTGTGTTGGCTATTCTGCCACACAGATGAGAAGAGTGACCAATTCAGAAAGAATCAATGGCAACCATATTATTTCTTTATGTAAATTATAATTTCACAGTTTTCAGAAATTTAATCAATTAGAACCCGATTCTAGGGTAAACATGTTGTAAATGAATGCTTAAAATGTAAATAATAAAGAAGGGTATGGAGAGATAGCTCAGCAGTTAAGAGCCCTTGCTGTTGTCACAGAGGAGCTGAGTGTGGGTTCCAGCACCCACATGGCGCTCACACTATCTGTAATTCCAGTTCCAGAGGATCTGACACCTTCTTCTGGCCTCCATGGGCACTAGGCATGTACATAGTTCATGTAAACTCATGCAAGCACACACTCACACATATGAAAATAAAGAATAAATAAATTAAAATAAAAAACTAATACAGGAACCAGCAAGATAGTAATGCTGGTTCAAAGAAGCACGGGGAGACCCAAGTGCCTACGTCCAATGTCATCTACATGTAAGAATATTTATAGGCTGAATCCCCAGATGTGGTGTTCTAAGAGTTAGTGATTTGGGTAGATTGCTGCCCTCAATAAGGCTGTAACAATGCAGACCTCAATAACAATAACAACTCTTTCATCAAAGCATTTAAGAAAAGTTAACTTTGTTTTAAATTATGTGTATCTGTGTATATCTGTATGTGGGTGAGTCAGGTTCCTGAGGAGGCCAGAGAGGGCGCTAGCTCACCTGGAACCAGAGGTATTGAGCCATCCAACACGGATGCTGGGAACTGAACTCAGGTCTTGACAAGAACAGCAAGCACTCTTAACCACCAAATCATCTCTCTAGCCACTTAAAGAGGATTTTATGAAATTTTTAAATCATTGCTTGGTCTGACAATTCTGAAACATTTTAAAAACAGCACTGTAAGGAAACTTTTGAGGCATGGCAGGCTGCTACTCTAAGCACACCACTTTGGAACTGAAGAAAATTCAAAACAAGCAGAAATCAGAAACATTTTTCACTCTCCCTCAAGACATATAGACTTATAAAGGCTCCCCTCTACCTTCACCCAGGAAGGGTAGAGAGTAAACGTTGGAGACAAAGCAGAACCTCAGCCCAGAACTGGCACAAACTGTGTTACATAGCTCTTATATTACATCGGTTTCCCTAGACCTTCAGTCTTTGTCTTGTCACTTTTTGATTATCTATCACAGCCTGGGAATGGTGACACACGGTGGTGAGTCCAGCAGAGGGAGACAGATGTGGGCAGGTCACTGAGAAGTGGAGCCAGGTGGTCTGTTAGAGTGAAGATGTGTCGGGGTCCAGCCCCGACATAAAACATTTCTCATACCAGCGTGGAGGTGTGGGAATGAAGACACAATTCACACGACATTATGGGGAGGGAGTTTCAGTGATCATTTAAATCCTGAAATCACCTGCCTTTATTTTTCAAGCAGCTTTTATATCTTCCATAGGTGACCTCATAATTTACAATAGAAGGAGCAGAACTACATTAGCACAGCCTGGCACCTGTTGAGGTGACTTTGCTTCAAAAGAGCCAGGCGATCCCCTCCTGTGTGGAGGGTGCAAATTGTGCCTTGTAAGTCACTCAGATTCTCTGACCACCAGACAATGTGGACTATGGGCCTTCGGTCCTAACAAAGATGTGTCACTCATTTTGATTTAATAAAGAGCTGAATGGCCAATAGTTAGGCAGGATTTCCAGACACAGAGGATGCTGGGAAGAAGAAGGGTGGAGTCTCGAGGTGATGCCAGGGACACAGAGCAAGAAGCATGGGCTTTACAAAGTAAAGGTAATCGAGCCACGTAAAAGAATGTAGATTAAAATATATGGGTTAATTTAAGTTATAAGAACTAGTTAGAAACAGACCTAAGCTGCTGTCAAGTTTTCATAATAAATCAGAAGGATCCATGTAATTATTTGGGAGCTGGCAGTGGGACAGAAAAAGTCCGATTACACTGGTCTATACAGAGAGGCACTGTCTCAAAGAAAATAAAAATAGGGGCTAGAGGGATGGCTTAGAGGTTAAGAACACTGGCTGCTCTTCCAGAGGTCCTGACTTCAATTCCCATCCCCCACATGTTGGCTCACAACCATCTATAATGTTCTCTTCTGGTGTATAGTTGTACATGCAGGTAGAACACTGTATATATAAAAAAATAAATACAATCTTAAATAAATAAAAATAAAATAGGAATCTCATTTTGGAGCTGGTGATGCAGCTCAGTGGTAATGTGTCAGCTTAGCCTGTGTAAGGCCCTGGGTTTGATCTCCATTACTTCAGTATCAATAAACTATCATTGTTTCTTTAACATGCTGTCTAAACCCAGGTCCCCACCAACTCTTTGAGTTGCCCATCATTGAGTGTTGTCTTGTTTATATAGTGTACATTGCTGCAAATATCTGTTTGTTTCTCTCTTCTTTACCCGCTAGGATGAGGAGATGGAGCCACAGACATACTGGAGGGTGGGATTGAGGAGGGATCAGGGCCTCACTATGTAACCTTGGCTGGCCTGGAACTTGCAGAGATATCTGTAGTGGACTATTTGTTTAACCAGGCAAAGACGTGTTACATTTGTTCATGCTGCGTGTGTTAACTATGTAAAAGATGTGTTGCATTTGCATTAATTAAATAAAATTAACCTGGGCTCAGAGAGGTGGGGTTAGCAACTGGTTGACAGGTAGTACCAGAGAGGAGCTTAGTGTGGGTCTTTTTAGTTGGGGGGATGTGGAAGGGAGTGGCTTCCAGGAAGTCAGCAAAGAGAGAAAGTTAGCCACTTGCTAACTCTCTAAGCTTGTAGGTTTTCACCCTACCCCTTGAATCTTGAGTTTTATTAGAACTATAGAGACTTAGTTAAAACTACCTTTAGTGACGGCAGCAAAACCGCTGTCTGGGGGACAGAATTCCCCCCAGGCTACGGCCACGACTGCCAGGCCACTAGAGGTTTAAAGTTCATCCCCTGCAACAGGTAAAACAACAGATCTCCCTGCCTTTGCCTCCTGAGCTGAGATTGCAGGCCTGTGTCACCATACCCAGCCCCGCCCTGTATTTCTTACTTGTGTGTTTGCTTATCTCTAAGAGGCGAGATTTCAAAAAGGTATTATTGGGTCAAAGGCATATACAATGTTATTTTTGATTCTTGATGCCAACTGTTTTCCTCAGAGATGCTATCTCATTTTCCTTTTTCCACCTAACAAAGAGGGAAGAGAGAATAGGGTGTGAGGAACCCACGGGCAGTAGGTAGGAAGACAGCCTATAAGGACTTTGATTTGACTTTTTCAAATTCTCGGAAAAGCATGCAATTAAAACAGAAGTTAACTAGCTGACTTGGCCGGACACACACGTAAATGCTCTTTGCCCTGCTCCAGCAGTTTGCTTCTTTTAACCTTGGCTAAGCAGCTGGGAGTTGGCCTCATGTGGCTGGGATGAACCACAGGTTGGTGCCAGATTCCACCCCCTCATTACCTTTACCCTTTTCTAGATTTATCTCCAGTCTCCACCTGCTGTGGTCACCATGGACTCTGGTTTCTTTGAACTAGTGAAGTTCCTGTGTTGAACCCAATTTCCAGCTAAAACCCCCCTCTCACTCTCTGTAGGACTTCCTTTTGGAGGGCCACTTCAGGTGCTCTCTTCCCTCCCCCCCCTCCCCTCCTTTCCTTCTAGTCCTCAGTCTGTAGTTGGGAGCTGCGGGAAGACCTGTCTCCCATGAGTGCCTTAGGTGTGACTGGCAATGTAGTGCCAATACCTTTAGCCTGCTCTCTTTTCCTTAGTGCTTTAGGGGTCTATCATATTATCAATAATGGGTTGTTGTTTTATTTTCTGATAGGGTCTCCCTATGCAGCCCATTCTGACCTTGAACTTCTGATCCTCCTGTCTCAGCCTCCTAAATGTTCAGTTACAGGAATGCTGCCTTACCTGGCATTTCTTTCTCCCACAGTGGCATATAAACTTCCTGAGGACTGAGCGTTTTCGCAGATTTGTTCATTGCTATGTCCCCAGTGCTCAGAACACTTGGCACAGAGTGATAAGGATGATCTAAAAGTAACCCTGAGAGGACTGACTGGAAATGTCTATAATCCCAGCACTAGGGGACCAATATGCCAGCCTGTGCTCAGAAAGCCAACCAAATAATCCAAACAAAACATAAGTATTGAAGAATTAGCATGAGCTGGGCAGTGGTGGGGGTGCCTGCCTTTAATCCCAGCACTTGGGGAGGCAGAGGCAGGCAGATATCTGATGAAGCCAGCCTAGTCTATACAGAGAGTTCCAGGACATCCACGGCTACACAGAGAAACCCTGGTTTGAAAATAAGTAAGTAAGTAAATAAATAAATGATAAAAAGAAAAAGAACCAACGGAAGCCTGGCAATTGGAAACACCCATGGATATCAACACATCCATAGCAGTGATTTCAACTGAGTGTAGGCTTCTCCTCACACTGCCAATAAACTATGCCCTCTCTTTAGCTGTTAGCAAGTGCATTTTGAAAGCCCAGAGGCCCCATGAGGCCCCTATATAAGTGTGACTGAATCTGAACAGAGAACAGTTGTCTTTCTGGAACTATAGGACCACATCTCTAAAATTCCTTCTCAGGGAGAGACATAAGCAATGCCTACCCCATCTCCTAAGGTCCCAATTACAAACCACTGCATGATCCCACCAAAGTTCATCTTGGGGAACCAATGAGTTTATTGGGCTTCCTTACAGAGCCTAGGTGAGGGGTTACTTCAAGGGGTGTGGATGCTCCTCCCCTACAGGTCACACCTGGAAAGCCTTTCCCCCAGTAACTATTTCAGGAATTATGCATACTGTAGCGTGCATTAATGTTTTGTAGTTAATGAATAATTTTCTACTGTAGGAATATATTACATTTTTAATGCACTCAGCCACAGAAGCACATTGGGTTGGTTCCACAGGTTTGAACAGGACGGCTGAGAACACTCATGTTTGCTGGAGCACCTGGCTTCAGTTTTGGGTTGTGTGCCTAGGAGGAAGTTACTGACTCACGGAAAGCCTGCGCTTAGCTTGTTGAAGGACCCACCTGTTTCCCACAGCGCCTACACAGTTTTGCATTCCTACCAACAATTTTTCTGTGCCCTTACCAACGCTTTATTCCCTTTTAGCTAAACTTGGTGGTTCTTGTGGGTGTGAAATGCTACTTTATTGTAGCTTTAATTTCTCTAATGACTAATAATGTAGACTATTTTTCCCCATATTCTTGTTAGCTATTTATATAGCATGTTTGGAGAATTATCAATTCAAATCTCTTCCCACTTTTAAATTGGAGGCTCTAGCTAGGGAGCGATAACTCTCTCTCTCTCTCTCTCAAATATATATATGCCAAAAATGTAAGTCCTCCAAATTTTTAAAAAGTATTTGTTTTGGTTGTTCAGATTCCTTTATGATTGAATATGAACTTTAGGCAGCTTTTCCAGTTCTACAAAAAAAAATTGAGATTTTTGTAGGGATTATGCTGAATCTGTAGATTACTGTGCACGAGATCTAAAACCTTAATGTGTTGAGTCTTCTAAATCATAAAAAACAAGACTGCCTTTTCATTTATGTAGAGCTTTAAAGGTTAATTTTACTAACTTTTTGTAGTTTTTAGGGCACACAGACATATGTGCATGCAGGCAACACACACACACACACACAATTTTTTAAAAACCTGATTTTTCTGTGTCGATCTTACATCTTATAATTTTACTGAATTTGATTATTACCTCTCTAGATTTTTTGTGGCTTCTTTGGTTTTCTTCATGTCTGGTGTGTCATCTATGGTTCTTTCCTGATTTGTGTGCTATTGTGCTTTCTTTTATTGCCATGGCTAGGATTTCTAGAACAATATTGAGCAGAGATGGTGAAAGAGAACATCCTGTCTTGTTCTTGATGTTAAGAGAAAGCATTTCAATCTTTTGGCATTAAGGTTGGTAATGTCCCTGCCTGCAGGCAAGAAGATAGTTTAAAAGAGACACTTAGGATATCAGATCATTGAAGCACTGGATCCCAAAGCTTGAATTTTCTCCAGGAGTCTCATCTAGAGAAAAGAAAATGCTGAAGTCCTGGTGCCAGTCTGGGGAGGGACTCTCCTCCCTGACAGATGTTGGAGCCGAGACAATGGTCAGCAGATGGTGGGTGGAACAGCTTGTGTCCAGGATTGCCCAGCTGTGGACGCCTCTGCTCTTCTACGTAAACCCAGACCTCATACCAGTGTCCTGACGATGGTCGTGTCGTGGGCTGTCGTGGGGGCTCTTTATTTGTTCCTTTTTCTAATATAGCCACATTGAATAAATCTCCTTTCTCTGTTTTTCACTATTATCTGTGTGTCATTTTAATTGTCGTGTTTAGAATGGGTGGTCCAGACTAGTTTGTTGGGATAACCCAAGTCTAGACTTGTACTCTAAAAGCTTCAGTCACAACTCTAATAATTGTCTTTTCATATATGGCCTTGATACTGTTGAATATGGTTTTTTTACTCATAGTTTAGTGAATATTTTATTTTTATATCATAAAAGGGATTGGATTTTGTTAATTATTTTTCCTGTATTAATTGAGATAATCATGTATGTGTTTTACCTCAATTCTTACTAGTGTGTTCATGTCATATAGATTGAACCATCCTTGAATTCATGGAACCAATCTCAGTTTGTTGCTGGCCTTCCTTTGCTAGTATTTTGTGAAGAGTCTTTTGCATTTATAACCATTAAAAATAAAAATATTTATTTTCTACATAAAGGATTGCTGAGCTGAAGATAATAAAAGAAAAAGCAGAACTCTTCTCCCTGTTTGCTTAAAAACAAGACAAGGACTCACAATATCCAAGAGCCTTGTTGTCTCTTCCTCCTTCTTTTTCCGACCTAAATCCTGCTTTGCAGAATGTTTGCTCACCAACTCAGACAGAATGGCACCAGAGGATCTGCCAGCAACTTTATTGTTTGCCTTCCCACACTGTCCCACCTCTGAAGTCTGGGACGACTCTTCCTGGGTCCTGTCACTTCTCTAATATGTACTCTTTGTTGGAATACATGCCATGTAAGGCAGCCTTCCAGGTCACTGCCTTCAGTGACTTTTCTCCCAGGCATGTGAATAACCTTGTTGATTTTCTCTGATCAATCAGTAGCCTTTTATTATAGGACTCTATCTCAGCTACAAGTTTATGAAGGTTGAGGGCAAATTATATCCCTCCCTGAAGAAATCATTTTTCTACCAACTGATAACACACCCACGGCAAGGCAATGTGTAAGAGAAAGTGTTTAATTGGGCTTACAGTTTTAGAGGGTCAGAGTCCATGATGGCAGAGCCGAGGCACGGAGGCAGGAACAGCTGAGAGCTCACATCTGCAAACTGTAAGCAGGAGGCAGAGAGTGCACTGGGGTTGGTGCAAGGCTTTTGAAAACTCAACCATAGCATCCCCAACCTCAGTGACACGCCTCCCCCAACAAGGCCACACCTCCTTATCCTTCCTAAACAGTTCACCAACTGGGACTAAGCATCTCAACATACGAGCTTGTGGGGGCCATGCGAACCTCCACACCCCGTTCAGTCAGAAGGTATGAGCTTGGTTTTTTTTGTGTGTGTGTGTGAACTTTTTTGACTATGATAGCAGGGTAATGTTTCTATGCCCATTTTCCTTTTCACCGTAATTTTTGACTATTTAAAAATGTAGCCAATATATCTTTTTTGTCGTTGTTTTTGTTTTGAGTGGTGGACTTACTTTGCAGATCAGGTTTGCCTTGAATTCACTAGGGAGCTCAGGCTGGATTCCTCTGCTTCTTGCTTAGAATTACAGGCATGTACTATACTCTACCTGGCTTCCAAAATTGTCTTAAAGGTGTTTCTTATGATATTAGTATACATTTTGATTTATAAATTGGTAGCTTTAATTTGCAAAAACACACACAAAAAAAACAAAACAAAAAACAAGTTTTGTCTGTCACATATAGGCCAGATACAATAAAACAGAACAAAATAAAATAATAAATAAAAAATGAAAACCAGCAAATAACTCTTTGAAAGCCATTGCTAAGGTGTTCTCTGGCTTGCTGACCCACACATAGATAAAAACCTGTTCCTGACTTCTGAGCTTGCCAGGAAGTTTATCTTAGTGGGCACTCCAGCTGAGATAGGGAAAGAAAGACTTTCAAAAACAGCCCAATGTGGTTGCTCACACTTGGAAAGCACTGGGGAGTCAGGAGGAGGCCGATATTTGTGACTTGGAGGTGATTGCGGGCTACCTAGTAAAACCTGTGAGACTTTATCTCAAAACAAAACAAATCTAAGGTAAAATAATAGCCCAATGACTCAGGGCAAATAACCTAGAATGGCCTACGGATGCCCATGTAGTAACAACACATTCATCAAGTGATTTATCTGTTTAAGAGGATCATATTTGTTTACCGTCTCACAAAGTTTTTCAGGCATAATAGCTAAGAATGAGCTAAGTGAGGGACCGGAGAGATGCCGGTGAGCAAAGATGTTTGCAGCGCAAGTCTGATGACCCGAGTTCAATCCCAGAATCCATGTAAAGGAGAGAACTGACTCTGCAAAGTGTCCTCTACCGCCACACACAGCAAGGTACACGGGCCCATGCACTCACATTACACACACACACACACAGAGCAAATCAAAAAATAGCAAGTGAGAAGTAGTTGAGATAAAATTTGATAAAACAACTTCCAGACCCAGTGTTTTCCTAATCTTCAAAAGTTTGCCAGATCTCTGGGGTGGCCTGCACTGCCGCCAGTGACCATGGCGTAAACTGCACCCGAGCTGCTGCCGGGAGGCCCTGTCTGCTTCCACTGTCCTGATGCAGCCAGGATCTGTGTCCCTGTCATTGGCTCCTATTACCACTGAAGGCTGTGCAGGCGGCCAGGGGTATGGTGGTGCCCGAGGGTCACACTGCCTCCAGGACCATACAGATCAGGGTGTATAGCACCTCAGGCCACGGAGATGGCAGCGTGGCCGCCCAGGGCCATGAAGACGTCCAGGCCCTGCTGCAGCCAGGGACTGTGTTGATGTCTGTGACTCCTACATTGCTGTCTGAGGCTCCGGTTATTACCGAAGGTAATGCAGATACCAGGGTCTGGAACCTGGCACAGGGAAAACTGGCTCCCAACCCTAATAGGACAGTTGGCCCCCCTCACACTTGGGAAAACTCACCCACCCCTCACCATAGGCCTGGGAGAGATGGTTCCATCCCTCCCCCGAGAGGAGTGGTCCCAGCGGCCTGAACCTGAAGAAGGACACTTAAAAGAAATCCCACTAGCTCAGAATTGAGTATAATAAGGGTTATTTATTTAGGGGTAGCTCACAGATCACAGTCCTCTGCTCGAACAGGGAACGGCAACCAAATCCAGCAGCCGGGAAAGAGGCTGGACACGCCCTTTACATTGGCATATATAGTATAAGAGGCCACGTCCAAATGGACGGGTAACTTAAAGGCTACTGGCGGTAGGGAATTCCTACAGCACCTCCCCCTTTTGTTTAAATAAGAAAGTTCTAAGCTTAATACAAAGTTATAGACAATAAGAACAAATATCAGGTATAAAAAATTAGAATTACAACCAGCACAAACAATATCAAGCAAGAAATGTAATACATGTTTCAATAATTCTCCTATCCTAATGAGTTTAAGTCTTGTATAAATAAATAACTTGGCCAAGTGATGAGAGGAAAGTAACTACAACACTCTAGTCTTCAACCCCATCGAAGACCCGAGAAGGGAAATAATATTACTTGAGTAAGCAGGAAGTGCCACCGACCAACTCAGCTGCCCAGGGTTTGGAGTTGGCACACCACAATAATTACCCCACCTATGATCTGCTGGGACCACAGATGCTTGAAGGGACTGATCCCATGGAACCATAGCAGGCTCTCCATGACTTGGGGCAACAGCAGGATACGTTTGCAAGTGAAGCTGTGTGGACAGAAGGGCCTACTGCACGATACACAGCAGCTTCCAACAGCAATAAGACAAATGAAGAGGCGGGAAAGACAGAGGAGTGAACTGTTTTCCTTTTTTAAAAGTCTGTTTATTTTTATTCTTTTTTTAGCTTTCCTGGGGTGGGGGCTGGCACTACAAGGGTGAGGGGCAGCTATGGAGGGACTAATGGATGAGGTGGACTGGGGTGCATGATGTGAAATTCCCACAGGAAGTTTACCGGATCTAGCCAGTCACCACCCCCTCAGTTTTGCATGAGGATTTCTCATTGCTTATCTAGATCTTTTATAGATAAGGTAAATGGTTAAAACACTGATTGCTTAATAGAGATATAAATTTACTTACTTCTGGATTCCCAAATTTTATATATAAATTTGGGAATTTATATATAAAAGTAACCAGGCATGTTTTGTTGGTTCCTAAACACATCCCACTGCAGCTAAAAACCTGTCATCACCAGCATCGTCAGCCGTCACCATAAATTGCTGGAACATGACAGTTCAGAAATGCTTACTACTTAGATTTCTGTCAAAAATTGGGATTATACAGCTTAAAAATTCTTATACTTGTAATTAAATTTAATGGAAATAGGAAAAATGTTTCAGTATGAGAAGATCCAAAGAAAAGATATTTTGAAGAAAAATATAAAGAATACAAAAGAATATGTCTTTTATTTAGAACAGTAGTTTTGTTGGGGTAAAGTTTCTTAAGACTTGTTTTAAAATGAATAAACAAAGAAAAACAGTATGGATTCAATGATAAACTTGGAGCATTTACAGTGGTGCGCCTCATGTAGGGAGTTCATGTGTGATCAACCTGAGTTTACAAGGAGATACTTCATAAGCTCTTCTTAAAATGACTCTTAATAAAAAGAGCACTGACACAGAGCTAGACTTTGGTGTTGTCTTCTTGCTCCCCTAGTGGGTGTGGCCTGAGACACACCAGGCAAGTGCTTGCTCACTGAGTAATCTCCCAGTCCATTTTATTTTGAGACAGGATCTCTTTATGCTTCCCAGACCAGCCTTGTACTCGTTCTGTAGCTCAGGCAGGCCTTGAACTTGTGATTTTCCTGCCTCAGTATTCTGAGTTGCTGGAATTATAAGTCTGCAACTCACTGTGTTGGCTGTGCCAGCCCTCTTCAGTAGCCAGGACTATCAGCTTGCCTTACTTGGTCTTCTCTGTTGGAATTTATTTAAAAATAGTACTGATAAGAGATAGTAAAAGACTTGAGTTCATCATGTAAGTAAATTAATAAGGAATAAAAAAAGAAAAAGAAAGTAATATCAAGAATGATAGATTCTGTGTTTCGTCAAGATAATTGTTCTGGGGCCGGGGACGTTGCTTGGTGGGTGAGAGCACTTGTTTGCTTATTCATTTCCAGAAACCACGTGAATAAGCCAGGCATGGCTGTGCTGGGGGTGACAGGCAGGCAGTCCCAGGAGTCTGTCTGCTGGCCAGCTAGCCTGGCTGAAAGAACAAGAGCCATGTTAAAAAAGAGAGTCTCTTCTAAGGGAATAACATGGCGCATGCACGCGTGTGTGCACGCACACACACAGAGTGCATTTGAGGGGTGGGATCAGTCTGATCTCTTCCTCTTGCCTCCCTGTAAGCACACTGACACACAGATGTGCACCTGCACACACAGGTACACACATTCACAAATAGTAACTCTTTGTGTTTTGTTTTTCTTTATTAGGTTTTTGATTACCTAACAAAATTTAATAATAAAATAATTTATAGGTTGATTTTCTACAATTATGTGATGCCCAACATTTGCTTTTAAAGTCTTTTAATCGCGGGGCAGTGGTGGACCCTGCCTTTGATCTTCGTGCTTGGGAGGCAGAGGCTGGCAGATCTTTGAGCTCAAGGCCAGCCTGGTCTACAAAGTGAGTTCCAGGATGGCCAGGGCGACACAGAGAAACCCTGTTTCAAATAATAATGATAATAATAATAATAGGAATAATAATTTAATTTGAGGAAATTTGTCAAATAAACCAAAAAGTTAAAATGTTTCATAAAAAGGTTACTGAGGGAGCCTGTGACTTGGTACAGGGTACAAAAGCCCTTGATGCCAAACAAGACAACCTGAGTTCAATCCTGTATAGTGGAAAGAGAGAGCCAATTCTCACAGGTTTTATACACACACATATTCACACACACACACACACACACACACACACACACACACACACACACACACACACTAAAATGTGATAAAAAAACAATTTGAAGATTACTGTGGAATAGCATTTATTTATCCAGAATTGTTGGTGGAGGCTGCTAGTTCATTTCCCACTGCCCTGACTCAAAATAATCACACAGAAATAATCACACAAAATTAATTGCAATACAGTTTGGCCAATAGTTTAAGCATATTTCTGGCTAACTCTTATATCTTAAATTAACCCGTTTCTGTTAATCTGTGTATTGCCACGTGGCTGTGCCTTACCTGAAAGGTTTTGGTGTGTCTGTCTCCTGTGGGCTGCTACGTGTCTTCTCATTGACTCTGCCTACTCTCTATATATATCTTCCAGCCTGGCTATGTTCTGTTAAGCCACTGACCTAAAGCAGATTCTTTATTAACCAATAAAAGCAACACAGATACAGAGGGATTTCCCACACCATTTCCCCTTTTTTTGTTTAAGTAAGAGCTAGCTAATAAGAAGCCAGGCAAATCCCTGTGAGTTTGAGGCCAGGCTGGTCTACAAAATGATTTCCAGGATAGCCAGGGCTACACAGAGAGACCCTGTTTAAAAAAAAAAAAAAACCTTTAAAAAAAGATTTGATTTAGGTTGTTTGTTTGTTTTTGTTTCCCAAGCCAGGACTTCTCTGTAGCTCTGACTGTCCTGGAGCTCACTTCATAGACCAGGCTGGCTTCGAAACCACAAACATTTACTTGCCTCTGCCTCCTGAGTACTGGGATTAAAGGCATGCACCACCACCACTTGGCCCCAAATTAAATTCTAAGTTATTACTTTATTTTTTTTTTGTTTTCGTTTTGTTTTTGATTTTTGTTTTTGGGACTTTCACTGAGCTCCTAAAATTTAAAAGGAATATATTAAACTAACTAGGCTTATTTGAAAGGTTAACTTTTGTGAGAAGCATTACCAAAGAAGACACTGAGTCACAGTTACACGAACATGTTAGACATATGTGGTTTTTTTTTGGGTTTTTTTTTTTTTTGTTTTTCGAGACAGGGTTTCTCTGTAGCTTTGGAGCCTGTCCTGGAACTAGCTCTTGTAGACTAGGCTGGCCTCAAACTCACAAAGATACACCTGCCTCTGCCTCCCGAGTGCTGGGATTAAAGGCATGCACCACCACTGCCCAGCGACATATGTGTTCTAAACCTGCATGAGTTTCATAGC